>VMDO01002102.1:27819-105319 GCA_007922755.1 Pedetes capensis
ACAGGGGAAACACTATTGTCAGTGCTTCTCTGCTGTTCATAGGGTTTTCAATGGCAGATTGATTTTTGGGAGGGGGTTGCCAGGTCCTTCTCCCAAGCCTACAGCTTCTGGTGTTCCCAGGCGGTCTCCCATCCAGGTACTAACCAGGCCTGACCCTGCTTAGCTTCCGAGATCTGACGGGATCTGATGCCACAGGGCTATGGCTGCAGGCAAAGCTTCTGTAGAGTGAATATTAAAATTAGTTATTTTGCTTTGGGTCTCAGAAATGATCAAAGCTGTTCTTTACATACCCTCTAAGCATTAACTGGTACATTAATCAATTGGCCTTCAGAACCTTAAATGCTGGTATTGATGTCCTTATAAGCACTATGTCCAAGTTTTGTTCAGTTGTCTGAAGTTTTGCTGGGTAAAACTGTTGTTACCAACAAAAGTCAAATGCCTGGGAATTACTTGTTGTTAGGTACTGTTGGGTCAAGTCCGACTCATAACACCCCTATGTACAGCTTAACAAAACACTCCCCGATTCTGTGCCAGGCACACTGTCTTATTTATGTTAAAGTCCATTGTTTCAGACACTGTGTCAATCCATCTGGTGGAAGGTTTTCCTTTTTTTTGTAGACCTGCCACTCTCCCAAACATGATGTCTTTCTCCAGGGACTGGTCCCTTGTGACTACACGTCCAAAATATGTAAGACGCAGTCTAGCCATCCTTTCTTCCAAGGAGTACTCTGGTTGTACTTCTTCTAGGACAGATTTCTTGGTTCTTTTCTGGCAGTCCATGGTATATTCAATAATTGTCTCCAGCACCATAATTCAAAAGCATCAATTCTTCTCTTGTCTCCCTTGTTCAATGTCCAGCTTTCACAACCATATGATGTGACTGAAAATAGCATGGCATGAGTCAGGAGCACCTTGGTCTTCAGTGTGTCATCTTTACTTTTCAATATGCTAAAGAGATCTTTTGCCACAGCTTTTCCCAAAGCAATGCGTCTTTTGATTTCTTGACCGCTGCTTCCATGGATGGATTGTAGAACCAAATAAAACAAAACATGGACAACCTCATTTTTTTCTCCATTTATTGTGAAGTTGTGTACTGACCCAGTTGTAAGGATTTTTGTTTTGTTGATGTTTAGTCGCAATCCATATTGAAGGCTGTGTCTTTGATCTTCATCAGTAAATGTTTCAAATCCTCTTCACTTTCAGCAAGCGGAGTTGTGTCATCTGTATAACACAGGTTGTTCATGAGTCTTCCTCCAATCCTGATGCTGCATTTTTCCTCGTAAAGTACAGCTTCTCGAATTATTTGCTCAGCATATAAATTGAAGAGATGTGGTGAAGGTATACAGCCCTGATGCACACCTTTCTCAACTTAAACCAGGCAGTGTTTCCTTGTTCTGTTTGAACAACTGCCTCCTGGTTCATGTACAGATTCCTCATGAGTATAATTAGGTGCTCTGGTATTCTCATTTTTCAAAGTGTTATCCATAATTTGTTATGATCCACACAATCAAATGCCTTTGCATAGTCAATAAAACATAGACATCTTTCTGATATTCTCTGCTTTCGGCTAATATCCACCTGACATCACCAATGATGTCCCTGGTTCCTTGCCCTCTTCTGAATCAGGCTTGATTTTCTGGCAGTTCCCTGTCTATATACTGCTGTAGTCGCTTTAGTAAAACTTTGGTTGTGTGTGATATTAATGATACTGTTTGATAGTTTTTACATTCAGTTGGATCCTCTTTTTTGGGAATAGGCACAAATATGGATCCCTTCCAGTCATTTGGACAGGTAGCTGTTTTCCAAATCTGTTGGCAGAAACATGTTAGCACCTCCAGTGCTTCATCTGTTTGTTGAAACATCTCTATTGGTATTTCATCAATTCCTGGAGCCTTGTTTTTTGCCAATTCTTTCAAGGCAGCTTCCACTTCATCCTTCAATACCATTGGTTCCTCTTCATATGCAATCTCTTGCAATGGTTGGTCATCTACCAGTTCTTTTTTGTATAGTGACTCTGTGTATTCCTTCCATCTGGTTTTGATGTTTCCTGCATCATGTAATATTTCCCTGTAGAAGCATTCACTATTGCCACTGGAGACTTGAATTTTTTTCTTCTCTTCCTTAAGCTTGAGAAACACAGAGGGTATTCTTCCCGTTTGGTTTTCTGTCTCCAGCTCTTTGCACATGTCATTATAATATTTGTTTTGTCTTCTTGAGCTGCCCTTTGAAATCTTCTGTTTAGTTCCTTAACTTCATCATGTCTTCCTTTTGCTTTAGCTGCTTGATGTTCACAGGCAAGTTTCAGAGTCTCTTTTGACATGTAATTACGTCTTTTCTTTTTTCCTGTCTTTTTGATAACCTTTTGCTTTCTTCATGAATGATATCTTTGATGTCATACCACAACTTGTCTGGCCTTCTATCATTCGTGTCTATTGCATTACACCTGTTCTATAGGTGGTCTCTGAACTCAGGAGGAATATACTCAAGGTTGTGTTGTGGCTCTCGTACACTTGTTCTGATTTTCTTCAGTTTCAGTTTGAACTTGCATGTGAGAGTTGCTGATGTGGCACAACTCAAAATGAGGAGAAACAGCTATAAATATCCATTAATAATTGGAACATGGAATGTACGTAGTATGAATCTAGGAAAATTAGAAATTGTTAAAAGAGAAATGGAGTGCATAAACATTGATATTCTAGACATCATTGTGCTAAAATGGACCAGCATGGGCTATTTTGTATCAGATAATCATATGGTCAACTATGCTGGGAATGACAAACTAAAGAGAAATGGGTTTGCATTCATCATCAAAAAAGACATCTCAAGATCTGACCTGAAATACAATGCTGTCAGTGATAGAATAATACCTATACGCCTACAAGGAAGGCCAGTTAATATGACTATTATTCAAATTTATGCACCCACCACTTAGGCCACAAATGAAGATAGGGAAAATTTCTACCAGCTTCTGCAATCTAAAATAGATCAAACATGCCATTAGGACATACTGATTATTACTGGTGACTGGAATGTGAAGGTTGGAAACAAAGAAGAAGGCTAAGTAGTTGGAAAATATGGCCTTGGTGACAAATGATGCTGCAGATCTCATGATAGAATTTCATCAGACCAATGACCTTTTCATTGGAAATACTTTTTTCACCAACATAAACGGTGACTATACACATGGACCTCACCAGATGGAACATACAGGAACCAAATTGACTACATTTGTGGAAAGAGAGGAATGGAAAAACTCTATATCAAATGTGAGATCAAGACCAGGTGCTGATTATGGATCAGACCATCAACTTCTCATTTGCAGGGGAATTACTTAGGGTCTGCTAACTATCTCTGGGACTGACCCAGCCACCTCACCTCAGTTGCCCTTATTTGCAAAACAAAACAAACAATTGAATCAACTGAACGTCTTACATTCCTCTGACAGCTGATGTATCACTTTCAACAGAAGCAGTTTGCTTCTATCATGAGTTCATTTCCTACTTTGGGAAAAGGCGGGAAGAGACATAATTGGCTTATACCTTTGTTTTGTATCTTAGTGCTTAAACCTTTGCATATTTAAGAATTCCTCTGGTCTTTTGAAATGACTGTATAAATTGCATTGTACCCTGGGTGTGTATCTGTTGCCAGGAAATATTTTTGTCTTATAAGCTTTTGGATTGTTTGAGAAATTCCATGCTTGCCTTACTTGAGCTTCTACTATATAAAGTTGCATGTACATAGGTATTCAGCGTGCTTTAAAGTGAAGGATGATGGCATTTTAAAGCTAAAGATTACTGAAAGAGCAGATTTGGAATTGATGGTCTCCTGGGACATTTCTGACTTGAGATTCATATTTTCTTTCTACCTTTGGAATTGCTCTGTATTTCCTTCTTCCCTCCACTCTTCGTATGCCTCCTTTGCTCCCCTCTGAATAAGGTAGTATTAATGAATCCAATTTATGTATAATTTGACGAAAGTGACAAAACTATAGTTGCAAGTAATGTTAATGTTCTGTTTTCGAACTCTGAGCTGTGAGGAAGAACTTGATATTGCATGATTTCTGTTGCTATTTGCATGCTTTTAAGTTTTTCAATTTCTGATCCATGTAACAGTCATTTCTTGAGTGAGCTTGTTTTGCATTTCTTTGCTGAATTCATTGTTTCCGGTTTTTCAGTATCTCCAGATGAAATGGCCATTGCTTGATGTCCAGGCAGGGAGCCTCCAGAGCAGACAAGCCCTCAAGGATGCCCGCTCGCCATCACCGGCACACATCGTTGTAAGTAACCTCCCAAAGACAGTTATTGGGGGCAAAGAAGAAAACGCTCTTTTGATGATGCTAGGCCTTATTTGTCAATTCTTTCTTTAACAGGATTTAAAAAAATATTCTTGGGTATGGTTTATATTTATAAGCTACTCATTTTTTGTGACTGGACCTTAGTTATTGTACGCTACCTGGAAGTTTTTCAAGTTTTCCCTCCACCCTTCTCTCTATGTAGAAGCTAGGGTTATTGGCTCCAGTTAATATGACACAATCACCATGGTGTGGAGGAACCTAGAAATGATATCAAAGTAATTAAAATAATACAGTTAAGGGGAGGTGAAGTAGACAGGAAAGAATTAGCAAAGCGGAACCTTGGGTTTGAGACTTTCCACCTCCACTCCTCAATTTTTAAAAATATTTTTTGGAAAGTAACATTCTGTACTAGCATTACAAAATTTCATCTGAGCTGGTTGATTGTAAACCTAGAATTAATAAACTTAGGCTAAAATTAAGTTTAATCTGTATATTCATATCTTTGAAAGTATGTGGCTTTGATATGTAAAGCATTTGTTTTTAGTATTAAAGACTACAACATAAAGTATGTGTCAACATATATTTTTAATGCACTTTCTTAGGATTTTGTAGACTCTGAAAGTTTATAAATTAACCTCTTGAGAAGACAGCTCAGTGTTATTAGAATATTTATTTTCTTCTATATATTTATGTTATGAGCTGGGCTTCATACTTTTGAAATACTTAATGAAAGACATTCTTATAATGAATCCATGGTAGGTGGAATTATGCAAAGTATGAAACAATTCATGTATTTTTTTTATATAAGTATCACAAAAATTTTACCTCTATATCACTTGTAATTTCTAAAAAGTTACAAAATAATTTTCTTAAGTAGGAAAATCTTAAGATGCATTATGTCAAATTTCAGGCTAACAGCTACCTTATTTGGTAGCTTGCTGTGATTGAATGTATATACTTAATGAGCGAGGCCTCAGTTGTATGTGTGTATATTGCAAAGTAATTTATTTGTGTAAAACCACATTTTGGTCACAATTTGTGAAAATGTCTTAACTTCTCGTGGTACAAATGAAGCATGTAGAAAGAAGGCTGACATTTGTTAGACAATTCCTTCCTCCAACTCCACAATGAAATAGATACTCATAATTACTTATGTTCCTGGAATGTCAAAATGTCAGGTCTGGATGTAATGACTTTAGATCGTGTTAGGCCCAACCTGATCTCAGAAAAGGAAACTGAGGCCCAGAGATGCCTTAAGTGACTTGCCCATTGTCACACACTGAGATAGTAGCCAGAGCAAGGACTAGATCCAGTTCTCTGCTCTGTTCCCTTGCCTTATGGCATATAAAAGTAACTTTCATGGCTGGCTCTGTTTTGCTTACTGTAAATTGGATTATCACCAGGGACAGTGACAAAGCTGCTTGCTTGTGAGGCTGATGCAAGTTTCTCCTAGAAAATTGAATGCTGTGGTTAAAAAAAAAAAAAATCTTAGCATACAGAGATTTAAAAAGTGTGGCAGTTTTAGAGTCTTAGAAGGTGATTCAGGAAGCCGCTGGTTCACTTTTCCTGCTTCCTTGGATTCCCTCATGGACCCTTGGAAGTGCTTGATGGAACTTTTCCACATTTTTTGGCTATAGAGGAAGCTGCTACCTTTAAAGACTCATAAGGCCTATTCTTTCTGAGTGTGGAGGGGGATGCAAACCCTAGAAGTGGTTCAGAGTGGGCTTAGCCCCTCGTGGTTGTGGTATACCTGTGGTGAGCATGACCCCTACACAAGAGTGGGCAGTTGCAGAGAGGTAACTGTTGCCCCTCTCCCATCCCCTCAAATCCCGTAAGAACAATTGCCAGAACTTGGGCCCTAAGAGCCTGATTTTCCTGGTTGGAAATTAACGATGTGGAAGGAGATGGTAAAACATTCTTTCCAGAGCCAGTGTGGATTTTGGCAAGGGGAGCAGAGTGGGGACTTAGATTCCTTTTTCCTCTGCTGTTTGATTGAAGGCACATTTACCACGGCAACCACTTGGGAGCACACACATCACCTTTGAGATGGGGACCTTTTGTCCAAAGGAGCCACAGCTGGCAACCGTCATGCGATCTGTCTGCTTCCTGCTATGCTCTGGGGGACCTGGGGACTAGCCATTGAGCAGAGGTTGTGGGCGAGTGGAAGAGGTTGGGCACTCAGAGCTGGGGAGAAGAGAAAAGCCACAAGTTTGGGCAAAAGCAGACCACATTTGGGAAATGCTTAATGACTTTTTCATCTTCTCATGGACATGGGGCAATGTGTCAACCAAAACCAACCATGCTGTGGCAGGTACAGAGAGTCTGCATTTGTGAAGGGAGAATTTGAAAGTGTGGCTCGCACACCATTTGGGTCTTTGTACAGTTTAGCGCTGGCCGGAGAGTCTGGTTCACTGTTCATTTTTGGTCACAAATGGCCAGCTTTTCTCCAGACACTTGGGGATCTTCCTCATACTTTCTATTTTCTTCTACTAAACAAAATGTCACATCACAGGGCATCACCAGACAGGTTTCAAAACAATCTTCTGAGGATTGCTTCCTAATTTCTCTGAAATTTGGATTTATTGTAACTTTTGGGTCAAGCTGTTTCATAATTATTTGTTTCACTTTGAAAATAGGGAAATGTTCAGGGTTTGTTAGTAACCCCTGGAGGCTACAACTATGACAGATTGCTAAAAAAAACAACTTTCTCTGGTATCCATTTGGGGGAGAATCCTCACTCAGGAATGTACAGCATTTTGTCAGAATATTTTAACAGGGTTAGATTTTCTTATTATTTGGTCTTGTTTTTAAAAAAACTGAGGTATGGAATAATGTCTTTTTTTTTTTTTTTTTTTTTTTTTTTTTTGCAGTACTAGGGTTTGAACCCAGGGCCTCACGCTTGCATGCTATGCAAGTGCTGGACCACTAAGCTGCACCCCCAGTCCTTTTTTTTCTTTACTTTTTGAGACAGGGTCTTGCTAAGTTACACAGACTTCCTCTGGTCTCAAACTTTCGATTCTTCTGGCTCCGCCTCCCAAGCCACTGGGATTACAGGCATGCACCACCACACCCAGCTTGGAATAATGTCTTAACAAGTGGATGTCAGTTTATCTAATATCACATATCCATTTATTCATTCATTCTCAGGTGCTAGGGTTTAACGCCAAGGCCTCCCACATGCCAGGCAGGTCCTCCACCACTGGGCTACACTGCCAGCCTTATCCACTAATATTTAAATTGAGACACAAACTCCACAAATGTCAGTTCCTGTAGCTGATACAACATCCTATTTGCTATAGTCTGGTGACTCCTAATCTGTGTTCAGAGGAGAAAAGAAATCATTTCCCAGGGTGTCTCGAGTAGTTGGCCAAAAGACGAGCATTTGCGCAAGGAAATAGTCTTTACCTCCCTCTTGGCTGCCCTCCCCATCCATTGACTTCTTAAAGTCTTCCAGACATTAGCTGATCTAGCTCATTTTGCTTTCTGTGTGGTATTTTGAAATTTGGGTTTTTAATTCTTGTCTCCTTTTTTCCTCTCACAAAACGAGGGCCGAGCTGCAGGGCTGGGCTGAGGTAGCGTTTGCGTGAGTCTTGGCTGACCGCCTCCAGCGGCTGGTAAGCTGTGAGTTTAGGAGCCGCTCCCTGGATTCCACCCACGGTGTCTTTGCTATACAAAGACTTTCATTTAACTTCCTTTGTACCTGGCAAAAAAAAGATTCTGGACCCAAAATGGTGGTATTTTGGTATAGCATGTATCTCACAACCCAGCAAAAAAGGCTTCAAAAGTGATTACAATTTTATCTCGGGGGTTTCCTTTTGAAGTCGGTGTGGAGTTTTACCTTGGGGTAGATCTCTAGTGTTTCTTGGTCTTGTGTGTTTTATTGTGTAATGAGCGTCGAGGAGTGCGATGAGAAGGCAGACTGGAAGAAAGCCCGCCAGACGGTGGTGGTGCAAATTTTTTGTTGTTATTGCTTAAATGCTAAAAGAGAGCAGAAGACTTAAGAAATACAGCTTGAAGAGTAGGACTTCAGACAGGATCTCTGCCATTTGCGCTGAGCGTTTTCAAGCAAGCTCAGGGCATGGAGAGCCTTTAGTTTTTTGTCTCTACAGAGTTCAAGGGAGACCACTCTTAGTTAATTAAAAACCACCTTGTCAGCAGCCTCTTGGTTGTTAAATGCATGCAATGTTTTGACGGGTTATTTGACTGGGGTTGAAATTTCCCTTATTTCCTGGGATGTGCTGGGACGTTCTGTGCTAGATGCTAGGGCCAGTGAACTGCCTCAGCCCCTACCTATGTGTGCCAGGTGCCCAAAAGGTGTACTAGCCTCATATAGTTGTAACCAGGAAGACTTGATTGTAGCTGTAAAGTGGGGGAGGATTAAGTGCCTGGATAGCTCCATGAGAAAAAGGCATTTTTTCCCCCTTTTACCTGGTTCTGGGGGGATTGGATGCAGGGGCTTCACGCATACTAGGCAAGTGCTTTACCACTGAGCTACATGCTAGCCCCTTTTTTACTCTTTCATTTGGAGACATGGAGGCTGCCTCTGGTCTTGAACTCATGATCTTTCTGTCTCGGCCTCCCAGCTCACTGGGATTACAGATATATGTCCCAGAACCTGGCTGAGAAACTGGCATTTAAGAGAGGCTGGTTAATGTGTACAGGATTGCAGGTGGAAAGAAAAATAACATCTAACGGTCCCTGGCTCAGTAGGCTAACTGTGGTGGCAACATTTAGTTATAGATTTCAAAATAGCTACTAGAGAAGATTTTGAATGCTTCCAACACAAAGAAGTGATAAATGTTTGAGATTATGTGTAGGCCGACTGTCTACAGCTGTACCACCTTGGCCTCTGATTCCATCAGATTTTGGAAGCTAAGCAGGGTCAGGCCTGGTTAGTCCTTAGGTGGGAGACCACCTGGGAATACTGGATGCTGTAGGCTTGGGATCTACCCTCAACAGCCCACTCCTGAAACAATCAGCCATTGAAAACCCTATGAATAGCAGAGAAGCACTGGCAATACTGCTAGGTAGTGTTTTGTTCTGTTGTACAGAAGGTTGCAGTGAGTCAAACCTGACTCAACAGCACCTAACAACAACAGTAGGCCAGTTACCCTCATCTGATCTTTGCACATCGTGTGCATGTATAGAAATACCATACTGTGCCCCATACATAAATACCATTATTATATGTTAATTAAACATAAAAATACATTAAAAATAGAATTTGAACAATTGATTGGAGTTGGCCATGTGAAGGTTTAAGGGAAGTACTGAAAATAGGACACCATTCTAGGTAGAAGGAAAAATATGTCTGAAGGTCCCAAAGGAAAGAGTTGGCTTTGAGAGAAGCAGAAAGCCAGTTAGGGTGGCCACAGGTCAGACAGGGTATGGGGAATGTGGCTGAGGTGGGATGTGTGAACTCACATCTAATCCTAACCACTGGGAAGTCTTGACGGGGTTTGGCTTGTGTTATGTTGCTGGCAGTGAGGATGGTAAATGTGGACTGATTGGGAGGGAAGCCAGTGAGCCCCGGTGCTGGATTAGATGTTGGCATTGAGGGGTCAAGGCAGGTGCCTAGAGAGCGCCATTCCATTTGCTGAATGGGGAATATTGGAGAAGGGGCAGGTTTGAGATGGAAGAGTTGTTTCTTTTCCAAAGATTGTATTTGTGCTGAATCATTAGTGGATTCATTCAGTTGATCCTGCAAACATTAGTGATTGCTTATGGCATGGCAAAAAGCCTTCTAGATATTGCAAGTAAGTGAAGCTAATGACAATTAATAATCCCAGTGATAGTGAAGAGGGTCATGACGATTCCCCCCGCCCAGGCATTCTTCTAGGTGCTTTGTAGATGTTGTATCCCTGTGGTTCTACAGAGGGAGAATTGGACACAGGGGGCTCAGCATGTGCCCAGTCAAGGGAATCAGGATGAAAAACAAGGCGACTTGGCACCTGAGTACACTGTCCTGTTAACCACCACAAAGATGGCTGAGGAAAAGACAGGTAAGTGGGCTCCCAGAGCATGGTGTGAGTGGTGTATTCCCACCCGCTGGACGAGGGGGTGACTCAAGAAGACTTGCTGGCTTCCAGGACGTGCTTAAGCATGGCTAGAATTTGGTTTCTGGGTGCAGTGGTTTTGGCTACTGCAAAGAGCTCACAGATACCCTGTGAGAAGGGAGGATGTATTCTTGGGTGGGGAACAGTGAATTTGGGGTGATGTGAGGATGTGAATTGTATTGATGTCATAAAAGCCTTTTTCCTGTGGACCATCTTCATTCCCTTTACTACATATATGTACTTAATTAATTAATTAGTGCATTTGTCTTTGACACGGGCAGACTTTCCAGCACACTTAGTGTGGGTTTCCTGGCAGTGCCGAGTCATAGCTTCCCCATTTAACAGATGTGTGGCGAGGGTGTCTATTTGGTATACAAAGCAAGGGTGTGAGCACTGCAAACATACTGGTACTTTCCTGAGGAGAGCCAGGGGTACCCACTACGGAGAACTAGGCATCCAGGTTATGTTTTTTGGAGAGGAAGAAGTGGTGGATAGAACCAAAGTGCTTTGGAAAGACTGTGTGGTATAAACCCCAAAGTGGACATTGGGCCATTGTACAGTCCAGGGTCAAAAGTCCAAAGCGTCCTTCTGTCCTCCCAGAAACTCAAATTCTTTTTAAGGTTTGGGTTCTTGGTGTGGCAGCTGACCACCATGGCTATAGAGGTGTTGTGTAACCTCTGTGGTATCCCCTTTGGCTTAGAACCACATCTTCAGGGCCTTAAAATCCCACACCGTGTCTCCTGCTGTCCGCTTCCTGTGGTCTCACTGATGCTTGCTAGTTGACTTTTGTCAGAGCTCTCTCTGGATATCTCCAGAGATGGGGGACCTCTCTCCTGATGGAGACCTTTTATTTGGGCAAAATATGAATTGAAGTATTAAGAGAATTCTACCTTTATTGTGAGCTGAAATCTCTCTTCTTGATGTTCTCATTCTTTGGTGAATGTTTTGCTGTTTATTTCTGTTTTTGCTTCAAGTTACACGTCTTGACAATTTGAAGGTAGCGGGCAATCTACTCCTGAAGCAATTCCAAAACATTCAGCCATTGAAAACCCTATGAGGGTTGCTATGAGTCGGACATGCTTCAATGGCCCCTAACAACAACAACAACTTGTACCCACCCCTCCCCACCACAAAGTCTTTTCTTCAGATTGATCCTTAACTGTGATTCACATCTTCAGTGACCACAATCTTAAAATTATTTAAGGATGGGAATGGCTAATTTTTGATTAATACATTCTACCTATAAGTGAAATCAATTTTTAAATGAAAGTAGCATTCTCAATTCATAAACTACATGTTCATTGTAGACCATTTAGAAAATAGCCCATAATCTCACCACTCAGAGATTACATTATGAATAATTTGGTATATTTCCTTCTAGGCTTTTCTCTCTGAATATATTAATATTTGTGTTTGTTTTTAACATACTTGAGCACATAATAGTGCTCACTATTTTTAGCCTTGTATTTATTTAGAATGAAAATCACTATAGTTAATAAGCACTTGCTCATGTCATTAAAATTCTTAAGGCTTTTTATTGACCACATAACAGTCCACAATATGATTATACCCTAAATTACTTACCCAGTGCCACATTGTGGGGCTTTTATATTAGCTCCTTTGTTTCTGTTATTCTGGGTAATCCTGTGATGGTCATCGTTTTGTGAATGAATTTTTGTCTCCTACTTCTTTTGTACTCTTGGGATAGATTCCTAGGAAGATTTTTTTTTTTTTTTTTTTTTTTTTTTTAATGCATAGCCACAAATAATTTGCCTAAAAGGTCTTGTAACTATCAGCAGTAATGTGAGTGTTAGACTCACCATTATAATAAGTGATGATTTTAATGCCTCTGGGGAATTTAACAAAAGAAAAAGTTCAAGCTTCCTTCAGGAGGTGACCCTTAATTCTACCTGCTCCGGAATTGAGACCCAGCCCATCTGCCACCCAGCTGACCAGGTCAGCCTCCCTTAGGGCTTTCACCTTCAAGGTAAACAAAATGCTTGTTGCCTAAATGCTTGGTAGGTTTTAAAGTCAGCAGATGTGGTGCTGTTTCACAGGATTGTGCATGCTCATCTTAGACAGCTCACAGAGTAACATTAGAGCCTGGAATTCGGTCAGAACTTTCAGGCCTATTTTAGAGGTCTTGATTATACTCTTATAACTGCAAATAACTGCAGTTAATGATTTAGTTACAGTATTTTTCTTCTTTCCTTTTCTTTCTTTTCCTTTTTTTCTTTTTTCTTTTCTCTTCCCCCTCTCTTTCCCTTCCCTTCTGTATTTCCTTTCCCTCCCCCTCCTCTCCCCTTCCCTTCCCTTCTCTTCCCTTCCCCTCCCCTCCCCTCCCCCCACCCTTCCTTCCTTCCTCACTACGTACCCCAGGCTAGATTTGAACTGGGCACCCTCCTGCCTCAGCCACCATGCCTAGCTCTTAGTTATAGAATTTTTGTTAGTGGCATCTTATTAGACAAAGATATGGTTTATTTGTTGCTGTGTGTGAGCTTGGCCAGGAGTATTCCCGGGGTTGCGTTTCTGGACAAACATTCCCACGTTTCCCCCATGCCATTGGTCCTGCGTGTCAAGGTGATTCAGCAGTAAATGCGGGTTGGCTCTCTGCCATTGCCATCTCTCAGTGCTGCGTCCTGTTGTGCCTGGGGGAAAAGTCTTTGGCAGCTCCCCTCTAGCGCTTCCTGACATTTATTTCACGGAGTGTTTAATAAGGTTACTGGAAAAAAGAATTCTCTCCTAAAATAGGTTTAGGGAGGCTGTAGGTTATGTAAAGCAAATGAGTCTCTTTATCACTGGATCTCGTCTCCATAGGGGCCTTCGAGCCCTTTCTGGAGGCGGACTTGCCTCCTTAAGGCACTCTTCCCAGCACAAGGGACAAGAGTGGAACCTCCTTTGGGAAGTTGTTTTTATTTCAGCACCTGCTCTGTTTACCAAGCGTGGGAGCCTGTTTTAAATTAACATGGATCTACTTAGAGCTAAACTCATGGTTTGGACTATGTTTATCTTTCCAGTAAATAAAACAAAAGTGTTCCTTTGGCACCCATTCTGTCCTGCTTGTCATGTCTTGTCTGGCTGATTAACTCTGTGTTTGGGGCTTGCTGGTTTCTCCAACCAGACTGTAAGTTTCTTGAAGCCAAGGAGCCCTGTGCTGGATTTCTCTGCTTGTGGCTTTCTGCCCTCCCACCATGTGGTCCTTCCTTAATTAAGCAGAAAACCGATTTCTGGTGAGGGACTGGAGTTGATTTAGTTCGGAATGAGTGTGACTTCATCACGATCATAGAGTGTTCACAAGCGTCTTGGTTAACGCAAGAGCTGGTACACGTGTCTACTTTCTACCTGAGGTGGTAGCATGTTTTGGAGAAACATAATTTTGGGTTATGACATTGTGCATGGTTTGCCAGTAACTTGATAATCCACCCTCACACATTCTAGCTCACAGTCAAGCGTGTCTAATCGCTGCACCAGTGTTTATGTGGAACATGGTTACATAGAAACTCAAGCAAACCAGATGGTGGGGCTTCTGTCTCATTCTAGTCTTGGCTTAAACTGCTGGTTCTTGAAGCCTCCTGGGATGGGCCCCTGAACTCTTGAATAGGGGGCGCAATTGGGAAATCCAAGACTTGACTGATGATGGGAAATGTTCTGTTTCACTCATCTTGTTGTAGGGTTTATGGAGTTAATTTGTTAATTTGTGATTGACTTGTTAATGGTTTGTGGGTCAGATTCTCATCTCTTTTAGTATATTGATACAGAGGGAGAAAATCACTGAATTGTAGAATTGTCCCTTGGAGTTTACCGAGGACTGAGGAGGGAGGGACCTTAGTGTATTGTTTAAGCCCATGTTGCACATAAGGGAGTAAAAGGCAGTGAGTTGGCTGAGTTGCCCAGGCAAGAATGGCCATCTTCTGACAGTTACCCAGGTCTTTGCTGCAGCCGGACACTCTCCTGAGTGCCAGGTCCAGCTTCCATTTGGATGCCAAGTAGATGGGAAAATTAGCATGTCCAGAAATATTCCACCTTCTGCCCGCTTTCAAACCCACTGCTCCCTGTGTTCGCCATCTTAGTAATGATCAGCAGCACTGACCAGTTGCTTAGACCCAGTCCTTGGAGTTCATTTTCATTCCTCTTTTTCTCCCACACCCCTCGTTCAACCTCTTAGCCTGTGCCCTGGGCTCATACTCCACCTGTGTCTTCCCTTCTTCAGCGAGTATCTGGAATCTGGCCTCTTTTTGGCCTCTCTGCCGTTACCATTGGAATGCAAGATGTCTTTGCTGGTCTTCTGCAACGTCCCACTGCCCCACACTTGAGATGGCCTTTGAAAGCCTTAGGCAGATCCTATCACATACCTCTGTAGAAGATCTGGGGATAAATCTTGTCTTTCCAAAGAGGCCCTGAGCAGCTATGAACTTGACCCTGTCACCTGATTGCAAGGTGGACTCTGAGATTCAGGCCTCAGAGTTAAGACAAGGCACTGGCCATGCTTACAGCCTTGTGTGGGCTGAGTGCCCACAGCCTGTGTGAGGATGTGGCCAATGCCCTGAATGGCACCCAGGTGCTCCTCGACAGTCAGCATCCGAGCTGTGCCTGTCCCAGCTGCAGACTCTTGCGTTGTCATGCTGCTGAAGAGCTTCTGATGGCATTATACAATCTGTTTTCCACCACCCCAAAGCGGGTGGATCTGGGCAGTGATTAAGTGCATCACTGAGCCTGTTTAATACATATGAATGAGATGGGGTCACCTGATGTGTCCAAGTGCAGTGGGGTAAAGGCCTCTTTTCCTCTCTGCTTCAAGGGCACAAGCTGCCTGTTGCTCTCCCCAGATCTATGTATGTTGCTCAGGTGGGGAAGAAAATTGGCTGGGATTTACCTCAGTTAGTAGAGCACTGCACTGCAGTCTCTGAGGTCCTGAGTTCAATTCCCAGCACCACAAAAATAGAAGAAGGAATGGCAATCCACTCCCAAGGCAATCCCGAAACAGCCATTGAAAACCCTATGAGGGTTGCTATGAGTCAGATACCGACTTGATGGCACTTAACAACAACAACAGAACAGCTTGAAGAAAGAAGGAAGGCAGTAAGGAAAGCTTGCAGCATAGCCCAGGACTTATCCCTCACGTGGTCCCTAGAACCCAAGCAGACCATGGGGACCCCTTATTAACACCTATCTTTGCCTCGCCCCACTTGGACCCTCTCTGTGGCTCAGGGACACACCAGAGATTCTAAGCAAAGTGCTGTTTCCCAGCCCTTTGAGGCTCAAAGAGGAAGCCAGTCTTGATGGGTGGAGGCAGAAAATAAAATCTAAAAAAATTTTTATAGCAGAAGAGGCGCATGGCTGGGCAGAAGGGTTTCTGGGGAGACCTTTGAGATGATTCAGTTGGAACTCAGGAAAATGTTTTTGGAACAAGCGGCAGCTCCCTTCAATCAAATCCTGTAAATGTCTGAAACCCAGAACTGCAGTGACAAAGGCAAGGCATTGTCAGATGCTAGAAAAATACATTTGACTGGGAGAAGCCATTTCCATTTTGAGAATATAACTACTTGTCTTTCCCCTTGATTCTCCCTCACGGACCTTCCCATCCCATTTCTGTAAAACACTTGGTTGGCATAACCTTTATTAATAACCCACATGTGTTGTCCTTTCAGCCTAAGATGTCAAACATTAAAAGTGGACTACGGTTTTGAAGGTGACATCTGTCTCTACGGCACTTTCCTTCTTGATGATAGCACCTCTCCCCCATTCACTATGTTGGATTACCCTTCTCCTGTTTCCTTGAGTTCTTGTAGACATGTCTTTGGCTAAGGGGCAGGCATATGAGATAGACTGATGAGTCTTTATGCAGAGAGTCTAAATCTGTTGTTGTTATTAGGTACTGTAATGCAGAGAGTCTAAATCTGTAGCTCTCTGCAACTTCATTCATACACACACACACACACACACACACACACACACACGCACGTTAGCTCCTATGACCATGTGCCTCTCATTTGGGCACGGAGAGGACCCTTATTTGCAGAGGATTAAAATGGGTGTGGAGAGAATGCATTGATTGTTTAATCCTGCACTATGCAGGAAGGAGCCAGGAACTTAAGTAGTTGGAAGTGGTTCTCTGTTGCTTACAACCAAGGGGTTTCTAACTAATATACTCACCTAAGCACTAGGCTTATAATACAAAAAGGAATTCTTTTTTTCATTTGAATTTTTAGTTTACTCAAATTAAGTGTTGGAGTGTGAACCACGTCTTTTGGCACTGTGAAAATAGGGGCCTGCAGGAACCGCACACGCCTGCCTTCTTTAAGAATGGGTTGATTTGCCCTAGTCTGAGAGTTGCTGTAAGGAGGAGACATATTGTATTTAGTCTCCCACGAACAGTCTTTAAAAGGAGGCTTGTATGAAAAAGGAGTTTCCATGATTCGCTTCTGCGGTCTTGGGGAATTTTGAAAATGAACTTTAGGTATTTTCATGAAATTCCTATTTTCATATTTTTAGTTTCCCAGAGTTTTCTTTTCGGCTCTCACTTAATATGCTCATCTTTGCCCTAAAGCTCTCTTATTTTTGTTCCTAGGGAACACTTGTATTATTTTAGAAGCATTGTTTTTGTCGTGGATAATTGGTGGAAAACCGAATAAACCATTGCTTATTTCTGTTTGACTTATTGTGACAACTTCCTTATTTGATGAAGTTTCTTTCCATTTTCTGTGCAAGCACATATAAAGTATGAAAAGATGCTGTAACTACCAGAGGCTTAAACTGCTGCTCCGAGGCACTTGGGCTGAGTGCCACATTTGTCCCTAGGCTGTCGGCTGAGCAGTGTCAGCTTGGAGAAACAAGTGAAGAGAGATTTTGACACCTTATGTTTACAGAGCTGCAAGGGAAAGGGTGCATGAATGGGTTCGTTTCTGCTGAGGGTGAAGGAGGAGAGTAAGGGACGATAGGGAGGTCACGGCTGTCATTTCCGCATTAGGTGATCAACTGTTTTTGGGGAAAGTGTCAGAAATTGAGCCCCCTACTGGATCTATTTGAGTCATGTCTAATGCCCATGAAGATGTCCTCATAAGCAAAATGCGTAACCAGTTGACATTTAAAATGTCCCAAATGAAACAAGGAGAAGGAGGAATAGTTTTCATCAGAGCCGGGAGTGAGGATGGGCCCAAGAAATGGAGATGGGCTGAGAGCTGGCTGGGGTTTAACAGTCTTGATTTACCCTATTTTGTTCCATTTCATGATAAAGATACAGTGTCCACAATGGATAGGTCTTGGAGCTATGTGTGACGTGCAGTTGCAGCCCACTTTTGTGCTTTGCACCTGTAAATGCTTGCAGTGTAGACAGTCATAGGTTTCTGACAATTACTAAAACTAGATGTCAAGAGTGACGTCCACATTTCTCCTTTCTTCCCACCTTTCAATTAAAAGTTGCACGATACTGTGTTTCTTAAGAGAGTGATAACTTTATCTGAACATTTAATTTGAAGCGTAGGTTTTTAAAAAGTTTTAAAAATACAAACCAACTCTACCCATTTTGTTGTGTGTTGATTGTGATTCATTTACTACACTATGCGTGCATGTCTAAGGTGAGACACAACCACAGATTTCATGGCCGTAATCTCATGGTTAAGTTTCAGAACATAATTTAAACTCTAACCTATGGAGAGGCAGCAAGGACATACAGTGAGTGAGTGTGTGTTTGGATTTCTGTGTGGATGGAATAAATGAGTGGGCAGAGGACATCTGTTAAGGAGAAGCAGGGTGGGCCATTGGCCCTGGGGAGCTGGGCTAGGGCTCCAAGAGTGGCCAGTGCCTCATACAGAGGCCAGCAGGGTGGGGCTTGGCTTCGTGCTCTGCTGTTTAGATGCCTGGGTGAATTTTCTCCACAGTTCTTTAGCTGGCAAAGTAGAACCCACTGGATTTGGAGCAAGGGTGTGGATTATCGGGATCCTGCTGGGCTCAGGCCCGGGATCCCAGTGGTCAGAACAGAAGCCAAATGAAAAAGGCCTGTAGAACTTTTTGTAGCGCTCCATCCTGGAGCCCCAGTCACTATAAGATTGCAAGTTATAGACCAGAGCTTTGTTCTCCCTCGTGCTAACTCCTGTTTCTCATTTTCTTTTAGTATTAGACTTCATCTCAAAATGTAAGTGTTGAATTGTCCCTTGGTACAAAGTCCTCATTCTGACAGTTAAACTAATGCATTGAGAAATGAAGAGATGCGCATGCCTGTAATCCCAGCGGCTTGGGAGGCAGAGTCAGGAGGATCACAAATTCGAGACCAGAGGCAGTCTGCGTAACCTAGCGAGACCCTATCTCAAAAAGTGAAAAAATGGGCTGGGGGTGCAGCACGCTCAGTGGTCAGTCCAGCACTTGTAGAACATGCAAGCGCAGGGCCCTGAGTTCAACACCCAGTACTGCAAAAAAAAAAAAAAAAAAAAAAAAAAAAAAAAAAAAAAAAAAAAAAAAGAAAGAAAGAAAGAAAGAAAGAAAGGAGCCAACAGAGGGAGATTTGCATCCCTCTAAGCCTTGCATGGATCTCAGGCTATACTTCCCTGTTCCCCACGTGGGCTTTCACCTGCGAACCTGTGCATGAATTATGAATCTGTTGGGTAAGTCGCAATGGACAGTGGCTTTTGGTGAGTATTTTCCTCAGCTCACCAACCATGTAGTGCTGAATGTATTCACTCCCTGGCCTAACTTTTGTATAGCTTTGATCTCTAAGATCCGAGGTTTTCCCAAGGGGGTTGGCAGCCCCCATTACAGTGTCTCCCTCCTGACCTCCCCAGCGGCTTTGGTGAAAGAGGCCCCAAGTGCAGGTCACCATTTTCAGCTGGCGTTACGTCAGCCCATTCTGTCTGTTCTGCAGGACAGGCGAGGCTGACTGCTTTCTAGTTCTTTTTAGAATTAAAACAATAATGCAGAAAAGGACCAAAAGTAGCATCATAACAAATATATTCACATACTTACCACTCAAAATGTTGTTGTTGTTGTTAGTGCCGTGGAGTCAGTATCCAACTCATAGCGACCCTCATAGGGTTTTCAATGGCTGACTGTTTCGGGATTGCCTTGGGAGTGGGTTGCCAGGTCCTTCTCCCATTTTTGCGGTGCTAGGAATTGAACTCGGGACCTCAGAGACTGCAGCGCAGTGCTCTACCAACTGAGCTAAATCCCAGCCCTACCACTCAAAATAGCAATTATTAATCATCTCCCTTGTGTTTAAAAGAATGAAACCAAGCCTCTGTTGTTTTCCTTAGTCTATAATTTTCCTTCTCAGACAATTACTATGTCAAAATTTGGTGTCTACTTAGTGGTTTCTAATTTTTATGTTAAGTGTCTGCATGTTTCATCTAATATTCTGCAGCTTGCTTTCCTCCTTTCACGCTGTATTTGAATTTAACTCACATTGTACGTTTAAATTTAGTTCATTCATTTAAGCACCATGTAGTATTCCATTGTATGGACATACCACAGTTTTCCAATTCCGTTGTTGATGGTTATTTAGCTTGCTTACAGTTTTTTGGGGCTGGAGGTTAGCTCAGTTAGTAGAGCACTGCCCCTCACTTTTTGAGGACCGAGGCTGTGTCCAGCACTATCACTCCTGAAACAACCAACCATTGAAAACACTATGAGGGTTGCTATGAGTCAGGCCTGACTTGACTGCACCTAACAACAACAGATTTTAAAGATATAAATGCTGTAATAAACATCCTTGGGCAGGTATACATAGGCGCATGAGTAAGAGTATCTCTGGAGAAATTAAGTAGGCATAAAGTGCTGGGCTTTGGTTTTAATTCATGTTGCCAAACTCTCCAGGACAATTGGATCAAACAGTACTGTGCCAGGCATATGATCTTTTTTTGTGTTTAAGCCCATTGTTGTCAGCCATTATGTCAATCCATCTAGTTGAAAATCTTCCTTTTTTTCATTGACCCACTACTCTCCCAAACACCCTGTCCTTCTTCAGGGATTTGTCCCTTTTGACTACATGTCCAAAATATGTAAAATGCAGTCTAGCCATCCTTGCTTCCAAGGAGCACACTAGTTGCCCGTCTTCTAGAATGGATCTGTTGGTTCTTTTGGCAGTCCACGGTATATTCACTATTCATCTCCAGCCCCATAATTCAAAAGCATCAGTTCTTCTCCTGTCTCCCTTATTGAACATCCAGCTTTCACAAAAATATGATTCGACTGAAAAAACCATGGCATGAGTTAGGCATACCTTGGCTTCAACGTGATGTCTTTACTTTTTAACACTTTAAAAAGGTCTTTTGCCACAGCTTTTCCAAAGGCAACAGGCCTTTTGATTTCTTAACTGCTGCAAACTCTGTACAATCTCACCCTAACACTTGGTCTTATCAGATTTGAAGTTTTTGCCAATCTGATGAGTATGCAGTAACATTTCACCTAATTTGCACTTCTTTGACTTTTGAGATCGAGCATCTTGTTCTATGTTTATTTTCTCCCCTGTTGCTTGCCTAATTTAATCCTTTCTTCATTTTAAAGAACCAGATAGTTTTCTCTTGTTGATTTATAGGAACTCTTTATATAAGTTGGAGACTTGGTTATAAGTGTTGGAAATGTTTTCACCTGGTCTGTGACAGTTTTAAACTTTGCTTAGATGAGTTTTTAAGTAGATTTTAAATTTTAATGCACTCAAATTCATCAGTATTTTCCTTTATGCTTTCATCCTGTACCTATTCAAAGTAACGCCAGATTCCTCAAACTGCAGGAATTATGGTTTTTATTATTCATCTGTACCTAATAGCCACATCTGTAGAAAAGAGTTTTCTTTGGTAGGTATCTAAGTTAGAGGTTTGATTTTAAGCATGTTGTTAAAACAACTCAGAGTAAGTCATAGAAACTCTGGATATAGAAGCATATAACTGGAAAATTTGGAAGTGCAAGGACAATAAATAACTCCTTGTCATGTATTGACAAGGTACTAGGCCCCCCAGCTTTTTGGCAGCAGCTTTCTATGTTTTATCTTATCAGTCTTTCCAACAGTCCCTCTTAAAGTAGGTGATTTTTATCCCCATTTTAAGATAAGAAAACCAGAAACTAAAGAAGTTAGATAATTTACAAGGCAAGAGGCAGAGCCAAGACGCAAATCTGGATCCTTTGACCACAGAGCCTGTACAGTTAATACTATACCTCATTGCCTTCTTGAAGGTTACTTGGAATTTGAGTCCTGGTGTCTTTCTGTTGTTTTTAATTTGAATCTAACTGGAAGGCAACAGGAGTGAGAGCGGAGGACATGAAGAAGAAAAAGGACTTGAGCGTTTGCGATTCAATAAGAGACTAAAATCCCATTGCTAGGATGGTAGTTCAAAACAGAATAGTTCTCTATTTCATGAACTACAATGTTAAAAGCCGAAGTAATTGCATCACGCAGATCTGATGCTGAGTAATCAGCTCCCCCCAGTATTATTGGGGTGGGGGAAAGCCAGAAGTCTGAGAAGCTGCTTTTGCCTAAGGAATTGCATTCCAGGGGACGCTGAGGATTTAGGTAACCACAAAAGCCATTTATTTCGAGTACACTGAGATTTCTACCACTTTGATCCCTAATCCATAGCATAATTAATAAATGAAAAGTGCTGTAGCACGGGTTTTTTACAAAGTGTACTTTTAAAATGGCTTTTGGTCTGACATGATTCATTTGCCACTTGGAAAAGCATCGTCACTTCGGGTGGGCAGGCGAAGGCTGCTTCCTGGGGCCTGGTTCCCAGCATCTCCCTGACACCGCGCCCTCCAGGCGGCCCGCAGAAGTGTGGCTAGCAGGACCAAAAGGGCAGCTGCTTCAGGTATGTCTGGAGACCACAGACCACCTGGAACCACTGGTTGTTGTCGTTGTTGTTAGGTGCCGTTGAGTCGAGTCTGACTCATAGCTACCCTCATAGAGTTTTCAATGGCTGACTGTTTCAGGATTGCCTTGGGAGTGGGTTGCCACGTCTTTCTCCCATTTTGCGGTGCTGGGAATCAAACTTGGGACCTCAGAGACTGCAGCGCAGCGCTCTACCAACTGAGCTAAATCCCAGCCCCAGAACCACTGGCAGATCTACTTATCTGTCCCTGCCCCTTTATATCAGTGGAGGAAGACTGCTGCAAGAAGGTGATGATCATCATTGGAAGGATTACTGGCTGCCGGAACTGAAAGCCAGTTACCTTGGTCTCCCTCCTTTGCTACCAGCAAACATTCAGTGATCGCCCATGAGGAGTTAGGCAGGGAGTCCATCAGAGGGCAAGAAAATGGTTTTGCTGTCATGCTGCTTCCATTTTGTTGGGAAAGGAGGGTACAGAGACCAAAACCAATAAATAGAGAAATAATATGAGAAAAAATGGATAAATGAACAAATAATAAAATGCACAGTAATATTTTGACTACTTATATGTCATGTGGCAGATTCTATATAGGGTAGAATCCTTACAATCTTTGGGGTTTAAATATAGTCATTCCCATTTTACAGATGAAGAAACTGAGGCCCACAGAGAATAGAGGCGGCTTCTTCAGAGGTACAAAGTCAGACCTTGGCAGTGTAGGCCAAGGTCTTAGTGCCTGTGCTCTCTTTCTGCTGAAAATGAGTGAGGTAATTTGAGGGATGGATAGGTGCTACTGGGAACTAAAGCAGGGCAGTTGACAGAGGGACCCTGGGCCAGTGGACAGTCAGGGTCCCCCCCTGAGAAGCCAGTGTCCACACTGAGACCTGAACGGTGGGAGGTCTGGCAGAGCCTGTGGAAGCTTCTGTCAGGAAGGAGTTAATGCCTTGCGTGCACCGGACACTGGCTCATTAGGGCCTTAAAAGGGGGAAGGTGGTGGTGGCTGTAAATGTTCCAGTCTTACCTTTGGCCCTGGGGATTCTGTCTTTCAGCCTTGGTTCAGTAATAACTTGTGACTGCCCACCGGGACTTCCTCTTCGGAAAAGGGAGAGAATGGCTTCTTACATTCGAATATGCCATAAAAGTATGGCCATTTATTTCAGAGTCTGATGACCCGAGCTGGGGGAGCCCGAGGAGGCTTTGAAAGGGTCTGAAGAGGCCCTTTCGAGCCAAGATGAAAGGGGGTGGGGAGTCCTCCATCCTAAACAAAGAGGCAGCAATGGGAAGCTAGCCAAATGCTGTGTTTGGAGTGGGTGAGAGAGAGAGAGGAAAGGTATAGATGGCTGGTTGGAAAATGTGGCTTTACGCACAGTTTTGGGAGGCCCCTTGAGCCAGGATGGGCCTCTTCACTGTGGTACCCTGGGACAGTGAATAGCCCCGGCCCCATCTTTTGGCTTTCTGGCCAATTCGTGAAAAGTGTCCCTGTCTCCAGTTTGAGTAATGATGGGGAGAGTCAGGGTGTTGTGTCCAAGTGGCTTTGAAGTTCTCAAGAGTCCTGCTCCCTGTGGGATTTCCATGTTTTGGTGGGTCGAGTGGGGAAGGACAGACTGACCGAGATATACTTTCCACAGGGAGGTGAGTTTGGGCCAGGGGGAGAGAGACCACAGTGCTAAGCAGCAGAGTGAACAGGAGGCACGGGAGAGCCAGGCTGAGGCTGCCTTCATCCCTTGGAGGATGCCTGTGCGCCTGCAGTCGCTCCTGCATTCCCAAGCTGCTACCCTGTCAGGGCTGGGTTAGGTAATGCCCACTCCGCAAACAGGAAACCCGGTTTGCTACTCTATATGCTTTTCCCGGAGATAAAGTGTCCCAGCCAGCGCAACCCGCGGCCCCAAACCTGCAAAATCACTCGTGCCACCGCCCATGCCCAAAAGGGTGGTGGTGGTGGGGATGGGAAGGAATAGGGAAACAGGATGGGGAGGGGAGCTTTGGGCTGTAATTGGAGCAATTTGTCAGGCAGTGGCATCAGTAGGGAGGAAAATATTGATGTACCGTCTTTTGTTTTTGAAGCTGAAGTTTGGGTTTTTCAGAGGATTCTGTGGATTTTGCAATGTTTTCTGACCTCCGGAGTTTGGGTGTGAGGTCACCCGTAGGTACCCCTATACACTTTTCAGCGCAGTGTTTTCGGGACTCCATGAAAACATGCGGCTTTCAAGGCTGGGCCACTTGTCCAGGCACTCCTCCCACCCCCCCACCCACCCTTTTTGGCCAAACCATGCAAACATTGGTATTTAAAAATATTTTGTTACTTTTCTTGGCAACCCGTTCCAAGAAGGAATTGCAACACAGTCTCAAGAGTTAGGAGGCAACTTTCTGGGGAAAAGGCGGGGGTGGGGAGGCTTGGAGTTTGAATCAAAAACAGACACCAAAGCTTTAATAAAATAAATGAAGCGGAGCCCTTTCAGCTCACGGTGGACTGTGTTGGTGCGGGTCAGGCTTTAACGTGCCTAGTGGAAATTGACAGTCTGAGAACTGGGACATAAACAAAAATGTCAGTCCCTGGGAGTCTTGTTCACTGGACAATGTCTCAATTGTTCCCTTGCTTTTCAAGGCAGCAGGGGAGAGTGGAATATTAACTGTTTACTGCCCAAGGCTGGCTGGGAAATTGGAGAGGAAAGACACAAACCTGCCTTTTTTAAATTTAGAAACTATTAAACATGTCAGTAAGTGATAAGAAAAGAACAGGTTGTTTTCTCTTTAATTATCTGCCATTCAGCTCCATATTCCTTGGGCACTAGTTCAGGGGAATGTGTGAGTATAAAGGATAGCAGGGTGTTTCTTTTTAAATTTGATTGTTAGCCTTGCATAATGTCAGTTTTTAAACATTGATGCCTGCAGGTAATCTGCCCCCAGTGTATATGTCACTAAGGTGTAGGGAAGGAAGCTCCATTTCTGATAACAATTTAAACTTTAGCTTTCAGCTGACAAATCCTGTCAGTGTTTGTTCTTCTTTAAAAAAAAAAAAAACATTAAAAACAACAACAACAACAAAATGCCCCAATGGAATAAAAATCAAGTGGTTGGAATTAAAAAAAAAAACAAAAAAAAAAACAAAACCCATAATTCCAATCCCCCTATAAAAATACACTTAGTGCTAAAGAGAGGGGGAAAGTAAATTTGTTTTAGAGGGAATTGGGGACGTAAAGCAAGGCCAGAATTCTATTCACACTTGAACTTAGTTGATTAGAGAAACAAACAGCAAAGCCTGCTGTATCAGCCTTTATCTGGGCAAAGTTCAAAACTCAACTGGTAATTATGTCCTTAGAAGCTTTAAAAGGGCTGTGTTCTTTCAGAAGCAGAGACCAGGCTTATTTCTTCAGGACAGAATGCACTAGAGTTGTTTGTTAGATAAACTCGTTTTAATAAATAGGGGTCAGGGGAGAGGTTGGCGATCTTGGAACACTTGGGCTCTGTCTGCCTGATAAAGGGCTGTCTTCTCCTGGGGAACTTGAGGCTTTCTTGCCCGTTTAACTTTTAAGCAAGAGGTCTGCAGGCAGCCAAAGTGAGCTTTGGCTCCTGCTTCCTGTCAGACAGGAAGTCACTTCCTTCGCCAAAATTACAAGCTATGGCAAAACTTCCCCGGCCACACTGAAAAGAGCATGCTTTTCCCAGAAGACTGTGTTTCTAGATGCAGAAGCATAAATTGGTACGCTGTGTGGTCACGGAGTGCCCAAAATACATAGGGAAGAGTGTTGCTGGAAAGAGGCTGTGTCCCAGGGCAAAGGCGCTACCCAGAATGGCGGAGGCTGGCTGCTCTGGTCCATGGGAGAGGTGGCTGTGGCCTGCTGCTGTGTGAAGATGAGTTAGCATCCACCCCTGGGGTGGTTGTTGTTAGGTGCTGTCGAGTCAGTATCCAACTCATAGCAACCCTTATGTACAACAGGCGAAACAGTATTGTCAGTGCTTCTCTGCTGTTCATAGGGTTTTCAATAGCAGATTGATTTTTGGGAGTGGTTTGCCAGGTCTTTCTCCCAAGCCTACAGCACCTGGTGTTCCCAGATGGTCTCCTATCCAAGTACTAAACAGGCCCGACCTTGCTTAGCTTCTGATGGGATCAGATGCTATGGGGCTACAGCTGCAGGCTGGCCCGTGGGGAGCTGTGGCTATTTCAGTCCTAGCAAAGTTTATGTCTAAGTGAAATCTCACCTCATTTATTTGGGAGGTCTTGAGGTCTTAAGGGTGGTAGATTCACGGTCTTGGAACTCCATTATCAAGTTTTATTGTATGTTTACCCTTGTTGTTGTTGTTGTTAGGTGCTGTCAAGTCGGTATCCAACTCATAACGACCTTCATAGGGTTTTCAATGGCTATTTCGGGATTGCCTTGGGAGTGGATTGCTAGGTCCTTCTCCGGTTTTGCGGTGCTGGGAATTGAACTCTGGACCTCAGAGACTACAGCACAGTGCTCTAGCAACTGAGCTAAATCCCAGCCCATGTTTACCCTTATCTTCCCTTTAATCTGTTATTCAAGGAGTCCTCCATCTTGTCTTTGCCCCACCCCCACCCCCTCCGCCCCTGGACCTTTAGGAAAGTTCTTGATCTCGTGGCTTCTTTCAGGAGAGGCAGTTCAGTAAATTTAGGGAGACAGTTTCCTAAGGATGGCTGCAGCCTGGCATGGTCCCCAGTTGCTGGAGTTGGGGCTGGTGATTTCTGGTCATTTCGTACAGAACTCTTGGACTACAGTTGTCCTCTACCCCTCTGGGGTGGAGTGCCTCCTGGATCCTCCACGCGGAGGCCGGCTTATTCTCCCAGGGGATGGTTGGAAGGTAGACTGCCCCTTTCTTGGGCGTTTCCAGGATTTGAGGGCACAGCATACACTCTGCCATCAAGGTGGATTAACCTCTCCCGTGACTTGTCCAACTTCAATCTCTAGTTCCCCTCTCGTGTCTAGGTACTAAGTGAACACATCTGTAATAAGTGTTTGCAGGTATTAGTGAGAAAGGATCCAAGTCATAAATATTTCACATGCTCTTGGTTGGGCAAGACGTTGAAGGAGAGGGAAGGCCGTGTCACCTAGGAAATTTGCTCTTCCATTGAGATGAAAGGGCAGTGAATTTAGTGCCTGCTTTCTCCCCCCTTTTCCTTCTGACCGTTATTGATCCTCCCCTGGAACTGTACAGTTCACCATCTGATCTTTTTCTCAACAAAGGGAATTCCCAGTTTGTTAGCTGCCATACACACTAGCTGCTTCAGAGGTCATAATTGGCAATGCTTAGTCCTCTGGAGAAGTCTTGGTGTTTGCAGTCTCTTCCTTCTGAAGAGCTAGATGTTCCTGAAAGGATCTTGTTGGTGACTTCGAAGAAAGAGCTTTAGAAGTATGGCACGCAGAAATAATAGGAAAGAGGCAAATACTCTCCTACATCTGTGTCGCTAACAATGACTGCCGAGACCACTGAACATTTGGTAGGAAGAGAGGACGGCCTATAGAGGAAACATTGAAAGTTACACCATGACCGAAATGGTTTGGGTATACTATGTAGTAGAAATTTTACGACCATGGAGGAAATGAATTGTATGAAGATGCCCGATACTGAGCCACTCGCTCAGTATTTATTACCTCGTCTGAGGCAGAAGTCCGGAGCCACCACTGAAGGATCTCCTCGCACTCTGGTGGTCTTTGCCTGATTCTCTGTCCTCATTTCTGCCATATCATCTTGAAACTGGCTGCCTCCCTCTAAGCTGGAAACCCTTTAGCACCTACTTAGTTCTTATCTTGCCTCCATTCCCAAGTGTTCACAAACATGTGCCCACGTTGTTGTTGTTGTTAGGTGCCGTCGAGTTGGTATCCGACACATAGCAACCGTCATAGGGCTTTCAATGGCTGACTGTTTCGGGATTGCCTTGGGAGTGGGTTGCTAGGTCCTTCTCCCATTTTTGCGGTGCTGGGAATTGAACTCGGGACCTCAGAGACTGCAGCGCAGCGCTCTACCAACTAAGCTAAATCCCCGCCCTTGTGCCCACGTTAGGCACAAGGAAATGGACCTCGTCCCATTTCCCCAAAACCCCTGGCCTGTGTCATACTCCATAGAAATGCAGGGTAACATTTGCCTGATGTTCGGCTTCTTTAGCTGCTGTGATCACATTTCTTCCACATGTGGTTCTCTTGTGGTCATAGCTCTTTTTGTTGTCATTGTTCATCTCCCAGCTTTGGGGGTGGAGAGGAAAGTGAGGGAATAACAGATAATGGCTAAGGGAAGTTTAGTCTTTCCAGGCCATGTTCTTTAGTTATTGCCATCTAGGTAGAAATGAACCCAATTAAAGGCCCATTAAGTGTTGGTAGAAGCTGGGGAAGGAGTTGAACTGAGACCTGGAGGTCAGGGTTTTGTGGCATATTACACTCCCACTGGGGTCTCTGGTCGAAGGGACACTTGAGGGTCTTTATCAATGCGTGAGGATTTCCTTCTGAGCTCCTTACTGCCAAAGGCTGCATAATAGATTGGATGTGATGCTTTCATCTAGAACATCAACAGTCACAGATACATGTGTTTGTGTGTTTATAGGTAAACACATATTGTGCCTAATTCATTAGGGACTATGCATGAAATTTCTCATTGCATATCAGGAAAAACAATACACTGAATGAACTCTGGACCTGTGAACTTGAACTTCAGCTCTCTCTCTCTCTCTCTCTCTCTTGTTTTATCACAGAGCTTGCAGACAGGATAGTGTTTGTGTTGTAGAGTATGGTTCCAGTCATCTCTCTGGGGGTGACCTTCCTAAGCCAAACACTAAGACACGGCTCCTAAGCTCGTGACACCACCCCTGCCAATTGTCTACATATTTCTTATATCCTTGGGGTCATATTATTTGGGGATGTAAATTTGACCCTATTGAAAACTCTGTGAGGGTTGCTATGAGTCAGATACGACTCAACGGCACCTAACAACAGCAACAATTTGACCTTACAGAGAAACATTCTCTGATGATGGGTTACTGGTTGTATTTACTCCTCTTTGACAGTCGTTGGCTTCAGGGCCCCAAACCAAATTATTTGGATGCTTTTATGTTGAGCCAAAAAGCATGCTTCTTATTTCCTCCCAGTTTCTAAAACTCTTTTGGTGCTGGAGTTTGCACCCAGCCTTGCACGTGTCGGGCAAGAGCTCTACACCTGAGCTAACTTTCCAGTCCCCAGTTTGTTTGTTTGTTTGTTTGTTTGTTTCTTTCTTTCTTTCTTTCTTTCTTTTTTTTTTTGTGGTACTGGAGGTTGAACCCAGGGTCTCACACTTGCATGCTCTGCAAGTGCTGGACCACTGAGCTGCACCCCCAGCCCATTTTTTTTACTTTTTGAGACAGGGTCTTGCTAAGTTACGCAGACTGCCTCTGGTCTCGAACTTGCCATCCTCCTGCCTCCGTCTCCCGAGCCACTGGGATTACAGGCGTGCGCCACCGCGCCCGGCCCAGCCCCCAGTTTCTTAAACAATGAAGCAATGACATTTTACAGTGCTGTCTATATTGGGGAGTGGGCTGCAGTGACCCTGGGGTATGGCGTTGCTGTAGCTGGGAATGAGACCAGGGGAGGATAAGAGCCTTAGGCCAGGAGGGAACATGGCTTCTGTGAATTAAAGGAAACTCCACACTGGATGGGTCATGATTTTGATCCTGTTACCTAAAGCTATTGAATCTGCCATCTCCCATCTCCCATCTTCCCTTTCTTCCTAGCCTGCTTCAGACCCCTCACTTGGCTGACTCTGAGCTTTTTTCAAGGGGCCTGAGGGTGGAGAAAGAAATAGGAAGAAAAAAGATCCAAGAAAAGAGCAGTGAAAGAGTTTTTATTCAGGAAAAGGGAAACACGCCAAAAGATTTGGTAAATATTAAGCAGAAGGGCCAACCATGGGGAGGCTGAGACAGTGGAGGAAGGGTGCGCGTGCGTGTGTGTGCGTGCGTGTGTGTGTGTACGTGCGCCCGCCTGCACGCCTGCATGTGTGTGTGGTTCCTATATGGCCATGGGGTTTCTGAAATAGACAAGTCTAGGGAACACCTGGGAGGAAGGGGAGGCATTTATTGACACACGGGGAGGTCCTTAAGTGCTAGTTGGAGTCTGGCTGGGTCTGTCCCTTTTTGCTTTGCAAAAAGGAGTGTGCCCTTTGGAATATGCAAAAGACTTCTATTCAGACATCAAGATTTTCTTGCTGTAGATTTTTTTTGTCCTTTGACTCAAGCTGGCTGCAAGAACCCAAATACCTGTCAGGAGCAGCCCTCATGGGGGTGGGAGGGAGGGGCCAGGCTGGGCCGGACTCCCAATGCCAGCTCCACTCGTTGCAGGAGGTTGGTGAACATTTAAATGAGGGTAGTAGGCTCACATCTGCTTCTGTTTTTCCCTTTTCTGCAGGCCAGACTGAAAACTTAATAAATTGTATGAAACCCAAGTAAGCATGGATGTTAAAGAACATTAAATAAATTACATAAGTATGCCTACCTGTAACACTTTTATAAGGTAAATGCACGTGGGTTATTTTGCCATAAATGTGCACACGGGCCGAGATTTATTCTAAAGCCCCCTTGTTTCAGCCCGGCCATCAGTGAAGGTACTACTGTTCCTTGGGTTTTTCCTTCTCTCCCTGGCAGCTCTGTAGCTGGGCTTGGAAAATGCAATAATGATGCCATAAGTACCCTTGTGCAAAAGTTGTTTTTTGTTCCAAAACATTGCCAGTTCACGGCATATAAAACTACCATGGATCTTTCAGCTGGTTTTCCTTCTCCCCAAATAAGGCAAGTATTAATGAAGCAGCTGAAGGTCTGGGAAAATATTTTGTCATTCCTTAAGATGAAATTTCTCCTCTTCTTGAGACAGGCCCAGAGATGGTACAGCTGAAGTATCGGTGTATAGTGGGACTGACTGAGTAGTAGGTGATGCCGCGGAGCTTGCTTGTTGCCATTGTTATCTCTAATGACTGTGGATATAAGTGATGCCCTGCCTTCATATGTTTACATGTGTTCACCCATGACTGGAAGGATTTATGGAGGTGGTGACCACATCATCCCATTCTACAGAGGGAAAAGTAAAATCCAGCCAGCTTGCCTGCCCTGCCTCTCAGGCCAAGCAGAGGTCCATCTTTCAATGGGAAGGGAGAAAGAAAATGAATGAGAATGAATGAATAATTTTATACATTTCTAGGGATAGAACCCAGGGGCTTGTGCATGCTACTGCTCTACCACTGAGTTATATCCACTGCCCAGCACTGCATTTTTGTCTAGGATATTGGAAGAAGTATTTCCTGCCTTCAAACTTGTACAAATCACATGATATTTATTTGACTCCCACTGTCTTGGCTTCTCCACTTGCAGCTGTGGGATTTTGTATTAATAGCTTAATACAGAGCCTGGATTTTCTCATCTATAAAGAATAGGTTAGCTGTGACTTCAGAAGGACCACATATTCTAGTGTGTTAGCTTTGGAAGTGGATATGTTTTGGGCTTCACCCTGTCTCAGCTGCCTCCTTGCTGCCTCAGCTCAGGAAAGTTACTAATCTCTCAGTTTCTTTAGCTGCAAAGTAAGCAAAATAATAGCTGCCTCCCCTATGGGTTGTAGTTAAGAAGAAGATATTAGGAGGGTCTAGTAGCCTGATGGATATAGAACTCCTTTTCATACGTTTCTTTGGGCTGGGTTTAGGAGGGGTTGTGGTCCACAGTTGGAGTGCTTTGCAAATGATAAAGTCTTTTTCATCAATATAGGGCTATGTTCATTCTTATTATTTGGTTTGTGTGTCAGTGCATGAAGACAAGCAGCCGGAGAAATGCAGATTCAAGGGGCGTGAAAATTACTGTTTGCAACACTGCACTTTCTCAATTCCAGTAGTTATAAGTTGTAAGATGTCTTTAATAACATTTTCAGGATGAAAAGAAACCACTATGTTAAGTTTGTCTACTCACACCTACATTTTAGAAATGTAGAAATATATTAACAATGTAAGCCGTAGAATGGAGGAGATAATGCTTCTGTGGATATATACTTTGAATAAAAGCTGTGCTGTTTGGAGCTCTAAATTTCAAAAAGATGCTATGCAGGTAGCTTCCAAAACCACTTTTTTTTTCCCCCAGTACTCAGAGGTTGGACCCAGGACCTTGCCCATGTTTTGCAAGAGCTCTGCCACAGGGCTGTAACCCCAACCCATTTTTTATTTGTGTTCTTGAGACAGGGTTTCCCTAAGTTATGAAGGCTGCCTCTGGCCTCAAGCCTGCGATCCTCCTCCCTCTACCTCCTGAGTGGCTAGGATTACAGGCATGAGCAACTGTGCCTGCCCAAAACCACTTTTGATCACACAAAGGGTAGGGTGTGAATGGACCATACTCTTCAGCTGTGTTAAAAGAGTAACAGCAAACTAAAGTTATGGTCTAGGCATGGCCTGGTCAGGTATCAGCAATGAGATGATCCTACTGACCAATTTTGCAGGATTCTATTAGTAAAGATTCTGCAATTCCAAGTTTTCACATTGTTTTTTACAATTCAAGAGAGTTGCTGGCATTGATAGATGCCAAGGCTGGATTGCCCTGTAAACTTGCTTTCCATATGCACACCGTTGAAAACATCTATATTCCAACCTCTCCTTAGCCGGTCTCCCCATTGGGAGGAGCTGGGCTGCAGCATGAATGGAAACAATGAATACAGAGTCTTCATCAGCAGCCGATATTAGAGCATTTAATGTACGGCTGCTCTTGTACATTCTATCAGGAAGAATGGGCACTGCACATTAACCTTACTGTAAGTGTGATGTATTTGAACATGCAATTGAAGAATTGCTGAAGAATACGCATTTCGGCTGTGAGCGATTTTGAATACGTCAACATAATAGCCCACGGTTATTTACATATGTGAATTGGACAAAGATATATCCTTTGAGGACCTTGAACTAAATTCAGCTAAGAGCCCGAAGGATGGGCCCCAGAAGGGCTGGAGATCTGGGCATTGAGGCTGCCATAAAAAGAAAGGAACTGCAGACCACTCACTGGCAGCAGAATTTTCTGGTAACACTCAACCCAAAGTAAATCTTCAAATCCTTGGACTGCCGTGCAGAATTGAGTAATGTCAGATTAATTGGATCTGGACTTCTAAATGTGGGTCAGTTTGGGTTGGAAGTGATTTTATTGTCCAGAAACCTCTTTGTACCTGTCTTTCCCCCAGAAACACTCAGCCATAATTTTTCTGTTGCCAAGGCTCTCTCATGAAGCTTCTGAGAAGCCGTGTATTTTTCTGTTAGATTTCATGAGAAGTAGTGCTAGTCTTTAGTAAAACTTTATTTAGATTTCATAGAGACTTTTAATGTGTTGAAAGTTAAATTCCAGGGCAGGAAGGAATGAGTGCTGGGCTCAGACCCCAAGGGCCAGGCTCCTTGTCTTAGCCTACTCACCAACTTGCTTTTGACCTTGGGCAAGTCTTGGCATGTTCTCCTTCATGAGTAAAAAAATTTTTTGAGAAGAGGAGAGAGTTACATATGATTTTTTTTTTTTTTAGTCCCTTCAAGCCTGGAAACTTGTTGTTGTTAGGTGCCGTCGAGTCGAGTCCAACTCATAGCGACCCTATGTACAGCAGACTGAAACACTTCCTGATTCTGTGCCAGGCAAACGATCTTATTTATGTTTAAGCCCATTGTTGCAGACACTGTGTCAATCCATCTGGTGGAGGGTTTTCCTCTTTTGCGTTGACCTGCCACTCTCCCAAACATGATGTCCTTCTCCAGGGATTGATCTCTCCTGATGACATGTCTGAAATAGGTAAGACGCAGTCTGACCATTCTTGCTACAAAATGGAAAATAGAGTAAGGGAGAGAGCCTCCTAATTGTTGAGAGCCAGGATTTTCTTTATGTTGTTCTCTTTTAATCTCTGGGTACCCTTAAAAGCCTCTTTAACTGGGTACAAGTTTTGCTTCGTGACATGTAAGATAACTTTATGGACTTTGGTAGGGTCCAAAGACACTTTCAAAATGTTATTATTATTTTTTTTAAAGTATTAAGTACCTTGTTAAACCTGCTAAGAAGATAGAATCCTTAGAGAATGTTCATCTCATGGGGAAATATGTGAGATATAACTCCTCTTCACAAAGATAACTGGTGATGTGTAGGCCACCCTCCCATTGTGGACAAAATGCTTTGCTAGACAAAATATAACAACTGCACACAAAGGTTTTTGGCCTCTCTGGTCTGTCTACTCCTATTTTGCTTCTTGTAGATAGCCTACCTGAAGACTCTCACTCAGAGACTTAATTAGCTAAAGGTGGGCCTGTTTGGAAGGGGATTGCCCTGAAGCCTGTGAGTGATCCAGGATGCTGGAAAGAAGCTGGGAGGCGGTCCTTTTGGGAACAGAGGGTCTCACTCAGTTCTTACAAGTCATGAGAAGTTTATTCTAAGGCTGCATGAGAATCAGGAAAAGACACACTCTGATATCATGGTAGGCCCCTCAGACACACACTAGAATTCAGTGTCTGGAACTCAAGCACTAAATGCGGGCTACTGGATGTTGGCCATGGGAGGCTTGGGGGCAGAGGACTGTCATGGACCCAGGCTGTTTGAGGGACCTCAGCAGCAGAAGTTGACATGGCTCTCCTTCACGCTTTTCCATGGTTTTTCTTGGCCTTTCACCTGGTCTTGTCTTTGTGAACCTTCTCACCACTTTCCCCCACTGCAGGCTCTCCCCTCCTCTGCTCTAGACTTTCTCTTACTGTCTCTGTGTACCCTTGACTTTAGGCATGCTCTAGCGTGGCCCTTTCTACCTCACAGACGGCCTCCAGATATCCTAATTTTCAGACTTCAAATTATTTCTGCAGTCCCTAATTAACAACAACAACAAAACAAAGCAACCAAGAATACGAGTTTGGTACAGCTTATCTCTGTGTGGAGAGGGAGGGGGATTTTGCCAGGCATTGTCATCTACCACTGTCCAGCCTTGGGCTGGCTGGCCTTGGGTAAGGTCCAGTTGGGGGGGCGGGTGGCTGTCATGTTGTTCAGAAAGGGAGGCCCAGGGCTGGTCCCCTCTCAGAGGAGCCTAGGGTGGGACACACCCCATAGACGGGCACTTCTGTGTGTAGTGGGCACTGTGAATGATTTGTGTGGCTCAGGGGACAAGTGTGTCTAGGAGAGAAGACTATTTCTCTCTGCTTGCCTTAGTCAAAGAAGCCTTCCCGGAGGATGTGAACAGCCACCAATATCCAGACATTATTTAGAGAGCAAATTGTTGTTAGGTGCTGTTGAGTCATGCCCAACTCATAGTGACCCTCATAGGATTTTCAATGGCTGATTGTTTCAGGATTGCCCCAGGAGTGGATTGCCATGTCCTTCTCCCTTTTTTTTGTGGTACTGGGAATCAAACCCGGGACCTCAGAGACTACAGAGTGGTGCTCTACCACGTGAGCTAAATCCCAGCCCGAGAGCAAATTAGGAGGTGTTTAAAAGCAGCAGCCACAATGGTCTCTAGAGGGCCAGTGCGTACAGTAGGTATGTGGAGCCTTCACTGAGGGCATGTTGGTCACTGTGCAAGCTTCTGTTTTGTGAGTTCTCATTTCTGCTTGTTAACAACATCTGCATGGCTGATTAGTCAACCTAGTGAGATTCCTTTATTTGAACCAGATAGTCTAGAATACTAGGAGAAAGTACGCTGTGGCGATGGTTGTGTGGGAGAGAGCCATTTGCCAATTCCTCACTCAAGGCTCTGAACTCAGATTCTGCGAAGTGGGATGGATGTGGTATTACTCTGATCTCCACATTCAGTTCCTCAGTGTAGAGGCTGGGCGTCCCGTTCCATCTAGTGCTAAATCCATCATGGGGGGAGCATGGGCAGGGGAAGCACACAGACATGTTGCCACACACGCATACAGGCTGCAGGGAGTCCATGTTTACTTATTTTAGGGTTTTCTTGGTAGAGGGGTGTCTGTGTTTACAATTGGCTTGTTTGAATGTGTACATGTGTGTTAGGGAGATGGTATCTTTATTGTCTGGGTGACATAGAAAAGTTGCTGATTGCTCTCCCTTTTCCTTTAAAATCTGAAAACTTTAGGCAATGAGATAGATGTCAGAAACCCAACGTGAACAAGGTTAAATAGAAAAGTGGAGTTCATTGACTCCCATAACCAGGTGTTGGGAAAGGCAGAGATGGGTGCACCTGAAACGCCATCCCCACCAGGGGACTTCAGGCCTGTGAGTGGCTGTGTATATCTCTGGTCTCCATGTTCTCCTGCAGCTCTTAGATGAGAAGGTCTGGAGGATGGGGTGGGTCATGGTCTCCTATCCTCAGCTGGAGATTGGTGGAATCCAGCCTTTACTTGGCAAAAATTCCATGGCAGGATGCTGATTGGCTCAGGTTGGAGTCTATTTCTGTCTGAACCAATCAGTGAAGCTAGGAGGGAGGGCTCTTATGAAGATGAGGGCTCCTGTGGGATCACATGATAGGGTGGTAATACAAAGATCATTAGGGGAATTAGTAGGAATCCAGTTAGTAATAACTTTAATCGTCATCAATTAATTTAATTTTTGGGAGGATGTAAAGTTCTCAGCCCTTTGGTATCCCTTGGTATTCAATGTTTACCGCCTCATTTCCCTTATGTATTTTGGCCTAAGGACTGATCGTAGATATGACTTTCCCATTAGATCTGTCATAGTCCTGGACACGTTCCCCTAGCTATTGACTCTCTCCCAGCTGCTGAACAGTGGGCTGGGATTTAGCTCAGTTGGTAGAGTGCTGCACTGCAGTCTCTGAGGTCCTGAGTTCAATTCCCAGCACCCCAAAAATGGGAGAAGGACTTGGCAATCCACTCCCAAGGCAATCCCGCAACAATCTGCCATTGAAAACCCTATGAGGGTTGCTATGAGTCGGATACCGACTCGACAGCACCTAACAACAAGAAGAAGCTGCTGAACAAGGCCTCTGACACAGGAGATCTCTGCAAGGGGGTTATGTGGTGTATTTTCAGGACATGTACTTGCAGATGCAGCTTCCATAAAGTTTCTGAGCCATGGGCTCTCCTCTCCTCTCCTCTCCTCTTCTCCCCTCTCCTCTCTTCTCCTCTCCTTTCCCCTCCCCTCCCTTCCCCTCCTCTCCTCTCCTGTCCTCTCCTCTCCCCTCCTCCCCCTCCCCTCCTCTCCTCTCTTGTTTTCTCCTCTCCTCTCCCCTCACCTCCTATTGCCTCTTCTTCCCACCTCCCCTCCCCACTCCCCCCCCTCCTGTCTTCTCCTCTCCTCTCCCCTTCTCTTCTCTCCAGAAGTCATTCAAAGTCTTGATATTGAAGGTGAGGAAGAGTATTGAGACAAGCCACATTGTTTAAGCAAAGACAGTTGTCAGTCTGTCTGTCCTGCTCTCTGGAGCCTAAATGTTCTCTCTGAGCTTCCTGCAGGAGGGTGTTTGAAACAGACCTGTTCTGTGGAGTGTTGTGTGCCAGGCACCACGCTGGGCTCATTCTGTGCCTCCTCAAATGTGATCCTTGTGGCATCTCAGAGTGGACACTGTTATTACCATGTGAGGCGCCTAGGCCTCAGTTGCCCGACTCTCTAATGTATAGTATTTACAGGTGACTCAGCTAGGGGAAGGTGGAAGCTCTGTTTGCTATGGCTAAAGCTGGAGGAATATTTCTGAACAAATACGGAACAGCTTTACTACAATATAAATCATACAGCATACAGCTCAGCCATTTAAAGTGGGCAATTCAGTGGTTGTAGTATAGTTGGGAGTGGTAGAACCATCACTATAGTCAGTACTAGAACATTTATCCCCACCCTGTAAGCCTGGGGAGTCCACTATTAACACTCACTCCCCACTTCCCGTGACACCTCCAGTCCCAGGCAGCCGCCCTCACACCGTTTCTGTTTCTGTGGCTTTGCCTTTCTGGACGTCCCATATCAGTGGAATGGTGGCATTTGTGGCCCTTGATGATTGGCTTCATTCACTTAGCAGAGACAGGGACTTTCGACAAAAACTTGACCAAGCTCTTTTTAGCCCTGGCCTTCTGGGGGTCATTGTCCTTTTGCTTCCCTCTCTTCTGCCTCATTAACTACTTGCTATAGGAAGCCAGAGTGGCCTGGGATTTAGCAGAGCACCGTTCTGCAGTCTCTGAAGTCCCGAGTTCAATTCCCAGCAATCCCAAAATGGGAGAAGGATGTGGCAATCTACTCCCAAGGCAATCCCGAAACAACCAGCCATTGAAAACCCAATGAGGGTCGCTATGAGTCGGACACAACTTGATGGCACCTAACAACAACATAGGAAGCCAGAAGATCAAAACCCCCAAGCTGACTTTCAGAGCAGCCATGAGTCATGCTGGGATGGTAATTGAATGTTTGGTGGGTTAGCCCTGGCCCTGGAACAGAGGGATTCTCCTGTTTATTTTTCTTTTTGGCAGAACTGAGGGGATCGAACCCAGGGCCTGGAGTGTATTTGCATATTTGGCCACTGAATTACCCCCTCAGCCCCTTTTTAATTTTTTATCTTGAGACATGGTCTCTGTAAGTTGCAGAGCATGCTTCTGGCCTTGAACTTGTGCCTCTTATGTACCTCCTGAGTTGCTGGGATTACAGGTGTGGGCCACCTCCACCCCTAGGATACCCCCTTTATGGGTTAAATGGGCACTCACCCCCATCAGGAGATCCTTTTTGGAAGGTGCAACAGGGTAGAGAGGGTGGAGCCCCCCTGTCTTTCGTAACATGAGAGCAGCCATTGAGTGTGCTGGGTCTAAAATGCTAAAAACCACTCCAGGGGCGTTTCAGGAAACCTCTTCAGTTCCCACCTCACCCTCTAGAGAGAGAAACCTCTTACCTTTACGCTCTGGGCCGCACCTGTAGGGAACGTTGTTGGTGTTGGACCTGGGCGCAGGTCCCAAACCTGCTGGTTTGCTGCCTGAACTGAACCTGAGCTGAGCCTGAGACGGCTGGGCAGGCTGGGTGGGAGCTGGCTGCCCCCGAGCTCCTGGGCCTGTCCTCTGGAGGTTTGTTCTGGCCAGCCTAGCATGCCGAGGACCCTGACAACAGGGATAGTGCCATTGTCACCAGGCAGGTCAAGCTGGGGTAGACCCACAGAGGGCTTTCCCTCCCTTCCAACCTAAGTGGATTCCTGTGGGTCTGGAGCCAGCTCGGCTGTGGACATTGGAAGAAGGAGAAGGATCGTCGTATGATCGATCGTCATACTCCCTCTTCAGCGTTATTCCCCATGGAGAATGACCATCTTGGCAGTTTGCTACAAATAAATGTGGAGTGCTTTTCAAAATACACATTTGCTTTTAAACGACCTAAATGGAAGGAGCCAACATAGGTCCCGATCATGCTTAGAAAACTGGCGGTGGGATGTGAGGAGCTTTGTTGGGGGTGAGAGCAGGTGCTTTGGGGGGCACTGCCTAGCTTGGTTCTTGCTTCTGTCTCTGTTGTTGTTCTTAGGTGCCATTGAATCGGCATCCTACTCATAGCGACCCTACGTACAGCAGGCAAGAAACCACCATTGTCAGTGTTTCTCTGCTGCTCATAGGGTCTTCAATGATGGACTGATTTTTGGAAGTGTGTTGCCGGGTCCGTCTCCCAAGCCTACAGCACCTGGTATTCCCAGGCGGTCTCCCATCCAAGTACTAATCAGGCCCTGACTTAGCTTCCGAGATCTGACAGGATCAAATGCCATAGGGATATGGCTGCAGGCCTTCTGTCTCTAGTGATCTGTTTCTTCCTTGACATTTGGGAAGGAAAGGAAAAGGCAGCAGTGTGATCTCCTGCGTGGGTCATCCTGGTGGTGGCACTGGATAGGTAGGAGACCGTTTCTGGTGTCTAGGCACAAATACAAAGGCCGTAGTTCTTGAGGCATCATTAACAATCCAGGTGTTGAGTGCTCAGTGGTGAAGATGGGCCCAGAGTAGCAGCACTGTCGCGTCCCAGACCTGAAGGTGGTCCTTGGGAGGCCGGCGGCCAGCCATCCTGGCCAATAACAGAGCCAGTGGTCGTGTGTGAGTGATGGAGGTGGGTGGCAGCCAGGCATCTGCCATGTCCACCTGGGTGGGTCTCTGTTTTTGGAGCAAGTTTTTCCAGCCTACAGTTCTCACCCTGGGGCGTACAGTTCTCACTTTCTGCTTGGGTCCCAGAGAGAAGGTAGTGTTGGGTGATCTCGGTGACAGTCAGCCCCGAGAGCCCAGGTTGTGCTGATCACGGGTGTGTGGATTTAAGAGATCGCCAGGTACTCCTCACGCTGTCCTTTGGAGGTGCTGCCCTCCCATTTGCATTCACTTCCTGACCTCTTGGCCTCAGTGTGAGTCACTTTGCCAGACGACCAGGCCCCCGCCGCCTGCTGCCCTTCCTTGTGGCCTGGACGACTCCTTCCTTGTGGCCTGGATGACTTGTGGTGTGAGTTGCTGGCACAGCGTCCAGAAAACAAACCACACCCCGGGAGTGACGATGATACGTGTGAGCGTTTTTCTGCTCTGGAAAGGAAGCCCTGGGCTTGTGCACTGGGGCTGGGGTTTGTCTGCTGCATCCGGGGCTGCCGCTGGCCTCGGCTCCATGGCTGGTGAGCTGGCCTGGCTGGCCCGCAGCGTGTGTGCCCTCAGTGGTCAGGGAGGGCCGTCTCAGGGTGACTCACACACCAAAGGTCAGCGAGGCTCCGGGTGCCAGCAGCTCTCTTCCTTGAGCACACACATTGTTCTGGACTTTTTAGATACTTGGACTGACTTTATACAGGACAGTCTAGATTTATGAGTTAGACTTGGGCTTAGTTTATTATTTTGTACTTTGGATTCTTTCTTTAAGGAGATTAGAGATAAAAAATATCATCGTTTGCCAACTTGCTACCATCAGCCACCCCTTCCTCCAAAAAGGGAGTATGTGGCGTTTTCTGGAGTTATGGGCTATCCCTTACAGCACAGTGTCTAAAGGTGTGTGGTTTTATTGAAGAGACCTAAACACACCAGGGCCTGTGGCTGTACCACTGTGGTGTCCGATCCTATCAAGTCTTGGAAGCTAAGCAGGGTCGGGCCTGGTTAGTACTTGGATGGGAGACCACCTGGGAACACCAGGGTACTGTAGTCTTGGGAGAAGGACCTGGCAACCCACTCCCAAAAAAGCAACCAGCCATTAAAAACCCTATGAATAGCAGAGAAGCACTGACAGTAATGTTTCGCCTGTTGTATGTAGGGTCACTACGAGTCAGACACCGACTCAACGGCACCTAACAATCACCATCACCACCATCACAACACACACACCAGGAACCTCACTCCACCCTCCATCATCAGCCATACTACCTTTGCTGGTACTGATCCTGTGGCTTCCTGCATTGTCTTTTGCAGTGTTAGGGACACCTGAAGTTGTGGGACGGTGTGGAACCTTGGCAATTGCTGAACGCTACCCACTGGTCACTTGGGAGTTACGGCATGTTTATACCATCGATGTAGTGTGCTGGTTTCCTGATTTCCACTGAGGATTTGCATTTGGCCGTGCTGGGAATTGGACACAGGGCTTTGCACATGCCAGGCAGGTGCTCCTCCACTGAGCTACATCCCCGGCCCTGAGATTTTGGATTTGGACTCGTTGGTTTAGAGCTTGCTGCTGGCTGTTGCTGTAATCCAAGTGCTTCTTCAGGTCAGAGCATGCACCAGCCCATGTCATAAGAAAGTTTCAGAACAGTTGTCTTTAACTCAATGATTTTCTATTGGGCGATTTGTTCCACGGAAAACATCTAGATACAGTTTTGGTTGTCACGGCCAGGCCAGGGGTGTTCCATCATCTCATAGGTGGAAGCCTGGGATGCTGCTGCGGCAGCCCCCACCACAGAGAGTCATCCACATGGAATTAGTGCCACGCCTGAGAAACCCCACTGTCATGTGTTCATTGAACAACTAAAGAGTAGGCCACCATATGGGAGAGAATATCTTTAAACGAATGACAACCCCTTTGCAAAGGTACATTTTAATTTGACTTTTTTTCCTCCTTCATGTTGCCAGTTACTGTATGTGTTTAAAAAATACCTTCAGTGGTTTACTGGAGTATTCTTCAAAAAAAGGGAAATGATTAAAACTGCGTAAGCATAATAACATCAGAGCCAGTAGCTTCTCCTGCTGCGGGCGGTGTGTGATTGTGTGATGCAGAGAACAGCTGCCCTTGAGCTGTTTGTTTACAGTGGTCCAGTAGTTGATTGCATCTTATCTGGTTAGTAGGAGAAATACTGTGAGGTCATTATGTTTGTGTTTCTCAAAATCTTAGTTTCCTACTTGTCTAACAGTCCTTTTGTTTGTTTGTTTGTTTTTTGCAAGACTTTTAAACACAAATTATCTTGCTTTTCCCATCATACTAAAGCTTAATTTTTTTTTAAAAAAAGAAGTATAGTTCCAGATTACTTTCTAGGATTCACATTTTGCTTCCTAAATCCAGTTCTTAAAAGGAACCATCTATTGCTAGTACATCATAAATTTCATGGCTCTTCCATGACATTTCTGGGGAAATAAATGAAAGGTGTAAATTAAGAAAAGCAAGTGTTTGTGGTTCCCACTTTAACCTTCTGTTAAGTGGCTCTGTTGAAGAGTGCTGTCACTGCTCTTGAAAACTTGGGAAAATCCACAACACGCTGTGCCATTAGTTGCCTTTGGGAGCACAGGATGTTTGATGTGAAAATTATATGGACACATCTAATTGGGTGTATTTTCACCCCACCAGATAGCAACTAAAGGGGTGGCTCTCCCCCTTTCCTGCTTTTTTAGCTAAATTGTTTAACCTGATTTTCATGCTACTGAGAGTGATATTCTAGTAATTCAAGTGCCATTTTTCATTGTCTTTTGTTTCGTAGCATTGTCTGTATGACCCAACCATCTGAATTTCTGGACATCTAGGAGGAGCTAGCTAGCAATCTATCCCTAATTTAGAGGATGATAAAACCTATGACCCCTATCTCTTCCCCCATAATTTACAGTCTTCTTCCCCATGTCCTGCAGACAATCAGCCAATCAGTGAAAGAAAACAGAAGCTTCCTAGACCTCAGCTTCCTGTAAAATGGGAATAATAATTCTTGTCCTGCCTGGTTCCTAGAGTTATGCATTCATTTCCAGTACAATGTGGTCAGAGTTAAAATGTAAAACAGTTACACAGAGATAAGATAATGGGCAATTATGCCAACTTAGAATTTAAAAAAAAATCAGTTTATTCATATACCATAGAGCTTACCCATTTTAAGTATACAATTCAGTGGTTTTGAGTATATTTACAGAGTTGAGGAACCATCACTGCAGTGCTAGAATATTTTAGCCTCCCCCCAGAAAAATCCTCTGTACCCATTAGCTTTCACTCCTATTTATTCTCCCCTTTCCTTAGACAATCATCAGTGCCTCTTCTTTCTGTGGATTTACCTATTCTGGGTATTCTGGCCCCTAACATACATACATGAAATCCTAATTTGTGATCCTTTGTGACTGGCTTCTTTCTGTTGGTATAATACTGTTGGGGCTCATCTGTGTTGTAGCATTCAGCAGTACGTCATTCTTTTTTAATGATTGAATAATACTCCATCGGAGGGACAGACTGCATTTTCTTGGTCTGTTTGTAGTTGATAGTAAATTTCCGAATTAAAAAAAAAATTGTTAGTTGATGTAGGTTTTACTTTTCATATTTTCTCCTTTCTCTTTCCTTTCCTTTCCTTTCCTCTCTCTCTCTCTCTCTCTCTCTCTCTCTCTCTCTCTCTCTCTCTCTCTCTCTCTTTCTCTCTCTTTAAGTGAAGCACTCATGCCTTAAGGAGCAAAAATTTCCAAGAGTAAGAGTGGTCCACATGTTTTAACCAGTACAAACCTTAGCAGAAACTATCTAGAAGCAAACACTGGAGCAAGATGACTTCAGAGTTCATGGTCTCTGAAGCGTAGGACTTTTAATCAATAAAATAGTAACTATTTCTAGTTACCCTCTTGTGTAGGTTGGCTAAGGATTAAGGCATTATATCCATGACTCAAGCATGGCTGTGGGAGGAGCTGTCTCCCTTGTCTCCTGTTTCTTTGGTGGTGATGTCGAAGCTGGCGTGATAAGTCAGTTGGCAACCAACAGACTGTGGTCAGGCGAGACTGTTTCCAGCCTGGGGGGGTGGGGTCTTCGTATTTGTGTTTGCTTTTCTTCTTGATTTCTGTTTCAGGCATTGCTTTTACCTGTTATAAACATGAAGATGCACAGATATGTGTACATCCTGGGGACGGAAGAAGTCACTTTGTCCAGATTCGCCCCATGGTTGATGTGCTCAGGGCAGAACCAGTCTGAGTCAGCTGCTTTGTAATCAGTCCTGATGCTGCCTTGGAGAGTTGCTTTTGGCATTCGGATCTTTTAAGTGCCTGTAGCCATACTGCTGTGCCGTCCAATCCCATCAGATCCTGGAAGCTAAGCAGGGTTGGCCTGGTTAGTACTTACATGGGAGACCACCTGGGAACACCAGGTGCTGTAGGCTTGGGAGAAGGACTTGATAACCCACTCCCAAAAAGCAATCAGCTATTGAAAACCCTATGAATAGTAAAGAAGCACTAACAATAGTGTTGCGCCTGTTGTATATTGTTGCTATGAGTCAGACTCCAACTTGATGGCCCCTAACACCACCACCACCAATCGTTTAAGTACTTTGAGGGAAGACTTTTCAAGAAAAGTTAGATATATGAAGATGATTTCATTTTGCAAAGCAGAGAACCCTCTCCAATCTTTAAGAGAATCCTAAAACATGGATACTATGTTAGGGCCACCTAAATATTAGAATATAGGACCTCCGCAGGATGCCATGGTACACACTGGAGATTATAGCAACACAGGAGTCAGCGGCAGGAAAATCATGGGTTTGAAGCCAGAGGCAGCTGCACAATTTAGCAAGACCCTGTCTTAAAATCAAAAAGTTAAAAAAAAAAGCTGGGGGTGCAGCTCAGAGGTAGAGGCATTTACTTAGTATGCACAAGGCCTTGGGTTCAGCCTCTCAGTACTGCATTATGGGCCCTGTTAGTCTCATCTTGCGCTCTGAATTTTAGCAGTGGCCTATTTATTTACTGGTGGGAAGAAATGGGAGCAAGATGGAGTCAACTTTTCCAGCCCATGTATGTCCTGTCTCTGATGCCTTCTATACATACATACATGTACCACACACACACACAAATCTTCTTTACTAATAAAGATGTAAATGTTTGAGTTAGAAGAAGATAGCCCAAGGCTTGGGTTTCACAAAAGATGATTTATCCTAGACCTCATAACCCTTATGCAATGGTTTCAGCTCTGCCTTTTCAAGTTAGGAAACTCTACATACCTTAGTCCTAAAAGAATTAATTCAGCTAACTAAAGTTCAGTCTAACCCTAGTAAAGAAACCCTGCCTTTGACCACATCACCATAGTTCAGGCAGGAGCCACTGTGAGTCCACCTAGTGTATGCTCATGGACAACAGTGGTGACCACCCAAGAGGTCCAATTGGCAGTAGGGAGATAGATGCATTGGGAGCAAGTGTCATTTTGGTGCCGGAGACATTTGTGAATGTAATTGGCAAAGCTTTCCTCAAATTTTCTTGTATGTTTCTATTTCAAATGAGATGATGTCAAGATTAAGCCTATCAGAATCTACTTTTGAATACTTTTATGGTCTTCCATTCTTATTCCTCTTTTCTTAATATCTGGAGGGAACTTTAAAAAAAATCCAATTTAATACGTTTTAATGCAATTAGTTTAGTGTCTCTGTTTTACCTCGGCTAAAATGGTTTGTTTTCATAAACACCTGAGGTTTAAATAACATTTTCTCATAAATTAGCCCTTGTTTGCACAATTATCCAGTTATTATACCACAAAGACCCTCTGGAGTTTGATGCTGTCAGGAAACATATTAGCAGAAAATAGTATGTTGTTATCTAATGCTAATGATTGGTTAGTAGAAATGGGAAAAGAGTACATATAATTGGGGTTCCTGTGGCTAATAAGATGTGAATTATGAAAACATTTCCACGAGAAATCTCAGCGTTGTTCTGGAAACCCGTTATTTGCATTTTAAAACATCATTTGATTCCCACTGAAAGCGGAGGAGGGTGCTGTTGATCAGCACTGCCTTCTTTAGCAAGCAAGCCAAATTTCCTGAGTGGTAAATGAGAAACCCCCCACCCCCCACCCCGTGTTGTCTTTACCACCTCTCAGTTGCATTTTAGGCAGCGTACTATCTCTTTTTAGGAAGCATATTGGATTTTAAGGGGAGATTGCCTAGTAGACGGCCCAGGTCTGTCAGGCCCCCTTTCCCGCTTTGGCCCCATGATTCTGCCCAGCCCTATTCATGCTATACATCTCTGGCCAACATTCTTTCCCAAAAGCTTACCTGGGAGAAGGAGGTTTTCTCTAGCAAGAATCTTGTTCCAAGCACAGCTTACGGTGCACTTTATTAGCTGGACTCAGAGTGCTTTCTGCTGCCCATGGTTCTTGAGGCCCAGCTTCCGCCTCCAGCTCTCATAGCTTGTCATTGCTGAGTAAGGGAGCTAGGCCTACCTATTATGCTTGAGCGTGTTCTCAAAGTAATGAGCGAGCATGCTTTTACATGCGTGATTTGCTTGCCTGTAGAGATTACTCTGTTAAAAAACAGGGACTCTCCGTTCCCTATGGAATAGCTGTAAAAGTGGTAGGGAGAAGCGTTAACTTGCCATGTGCTTGAGGTCACATCAAACCTCCTTAGGGTCGCAGGAGACAAACAGGAGCAATGTGCTGGTGTCAGCTAGTGTATGGGTGTACCCGGAATTAGGACTGTCTTCGAAGGACCTCATTTAGTGCTCCAGCCCAGTCTGTTCAAACTTACTTATTTTTTGCATGCTTTAGCTAATGTCCCAAGGCTGGGCAAAGTTAAGGATACCACTTTACCTTATTATCTTTTATCCCAGGAAAGCCTTGACCTTCAGATTTGGAACTAACTTAGTGTTAATATCAGTTAAAAAAAAAAAAAAAGTAAACGCATCTCCTTCAAAAGTACTCCAGTAACTTCTTTTTTTTTTTTTAATCCCGAACTCTTTAAAAATAACTATTTTGTACCTACTTTTCCTTCATTGCTTAAGATACTGTGATAGACAAAGTATATCTGATTGCCAGTTTCTCAGTATTTACTAGGTAGAATTCTTTTTCCCCAAAGGGGGAAGAAAAACAAGTTGTCAGATTTTTTTTTTTTTTTTTTTTTTTTGACCAGTAAGCACCTTTTGAAAAGGTGCCTCTGATTCCCATTCATGATGCCCTGTCCCTAAGATATTTTTTTCTTCACTGGGTAGAACACTTATATATATAGTAAAAGAGATCTTTACTCTGCGTATTTCCTTTTCTGTTGGAATATAACTTGCTCTAGTAAATATATCCTCTTGTTATGTAATGACCACGTCCAGAGGGCAGGAGGCCCATGGCTTCTGGACTTCAGCTTTGAGTCCCCAGTGGACCGCCTCATCCGTGCCTAGTAGCATGTGGGAGGTGGGCAGGCCTCTCAGATGATACCCAGCAGACAGTGCCCTCTTGTGATGTGACAAACCAAGCCCAGGGAGTCAGGGGGCACAGCTAGGTACCAGGGGGTGGTGGCAGTAATCTCTGTGCTGAGATTGAGGAGGGGTGCAGAGCACTGGGCGAAGATAAGTACAAAGGAAGACTGAGCCTTACCCCCTTTTGTGCTTATTTTGTTTGGCTTTCTGTTCAGGCTATGTGTTTTTTTCTAAGTTGAGTCTGTGAGGGCCAAGGTAAACCTCATTCCTGTATCTCTGAACTGCAGGGATGGTGGTTCCATGCTAGCTCACGCCAGCTCTGAGCAGGGTGGCTGCGAGACAGGGACACCAGTACGGGAAGAGGGAGTGGCTGTGTGTGACCTGGACATTTGCCATTCTGACTCTAGGACATTGCCCTCCCAGGTGCCGTCCTGCCTACACGCACATGGAGGTGTTGCACGTGTGCACTTACTGGTCACCCATACAGACTCACAGTTTTTGAAAAATAATAGTGAAAAAAAAAGTCACATACATTTGCCACATTAACTGTGGCATCTCAGTTTGGGGAGGAACTGGGCTGGCTTTTAGTGATAAAAATGGTAGCTCGTCTGGAGGCCTGGCAGTAGCTTCTTTGCCTCTGACTTAAGTTGTTAGGCAATATTTCAAATGTAATTTGTTCCCACAAAAGTGACCTCACCCTCAGAGGTGAGAATTGTCCATGGTGCTCAAAGCCAGATCAGCATGACTTGTAAAGACCCTAACTCTCCCAAGGTGACATTTGTATGTGGGGGCTGTTTGAGTGGTTACTATTGCTTATTTGGTTTTTAGCATCTTTGTTTATATACGTGGGTGTATATGTCAGTAAATGATAAAGAAATGTGAGAGTTTTACTCACTCATCAATTTTAAACAATTGTCACTTTTACTAGTTTGCTTGTTTTAGTGGCCTGACCGTAGTCAATGTTCCTCTTCCAAATAGATGCTTTATTTCTCCAAAGACCTGGCATTTTCCAAAAGAAATTCTTTCATGATGTGCATAGACCCCTTAACTCCCGTATTTTAAAATGTGGGTTTCAGTTTTGGTTCTTTGCTAGCTATGTAGACCTGGACAGGCCCATCTAGGCTTAGGGATCTAGAAATGGAAAGAATTAGGGTAGGTGATTTTTAAGATGCATTCCATCTTTAAAAATCCTATCTCATTTATGGACCTACGAATAATCATTTCCCTCTTGCCATGGAGGAGAAAATATGTGAAAAACAAAGCTGTAGTGAGTTAGCCAGGATTCCCCAGAGACACAGAACCACTAGGAGGATCCATAGATCCATAGGAGGAGGGTTAGTATACAAATTGACTCCTGCAGTCTGAAGGCTGGTAAGGCCTCACATCTGTGCTTGGCAGGCAGGATATCCAAGAGCATTGAGGGCATGGGTCTGGTCTGAAAAGGCCCAAGGACCAGGAGACCCGACAGTGTCACTTCCTTGCAAAGGCTCAAGACCCGGGAAGAGATGGTGTTTCACACGAACCCAAAGGCAGGAAAAAGCTGATGTCCCAGCTCAAAGGCAGTTCTTGTTGTTAGGTGTCTTTAAGTCAGGTCCAACTTACAGTGACCCTAAGTACAACAGATGAAACACTACCTGACCCTGTGCCATGCCTGTCACTATTGCCAGTGCTTCTCTGCTATTCATAGGGTTTTCATTGGCTGATAGTTTGGGGAATGGGCTGCCTGGTCCTTTTCCCCAAAGGAACTTAGGCCAGAGGCACTCTCCCTTATTTGGGGATTAGTCTTCTGGTCTATTCAGGCCTAAGCATACAAGGGAGGACATTATGCTTTGCTCAGCCTATCCATTTAAATGTTAAACTCATCCAGAACACCTCACGGAATCATCCAGAATAACATTGGCCAAATATCTGGGCACCCTGTGGCCCAGTCACACTGACACGTAAAATTGATAACTTGGAACTTTTCTGAAGCAAAATATAAAGCTTCAACTTTTGTCTTCCTGCCTAGTAAGTTGATTCAGATTCTCCCTGTAGCCAGCAGCTGTTGGCCAGTTTCACTCTAAATGATATTAGTTTATTCAAAATCTTTTATCTCTGGAAGCTTTAGGATTTTTAGAATTAAAAAAAAAAATACTTTCTACCTCTTTTCCTATCCTTTTCCAATTTTCATTAATTTTTCCTGGCAAAGTAGTTTGTACTTTCTAGCTCCCTGGGCTGCATTCTACTGCATTAACTTTGACTACCGCCCAGTTACTTGTTGAAGAGGGCAGTAAGCCCATAAGGAAGCAAGATGATGGAGATCGCAAATATTGCCGCGACTTTATGGGTGTTACACCTGACTTCTCCATCTAGAGACTGTGTGCAGATCTGAGTAACACACTGTGTCATCAGGCGCTGGGCCACCAGAGAGCCTGGAACTCTCCAGCCCCACCTGCCTGCCTTCTGTTTTGGCATGATATAGCCCCACGTTGTGCCTTCCCCAGAAGACACGCACCTCCAGATGTCCTCTGTCATAAATGAGCAATGTTTCTAAAGAAGGCCAGGCAGGATTTCAGCACTACTGAGGATTCCTCGTCCTACTTCCTGGATCCAGTGTGCGCATAGATCCCCGTCTACAGCCAGGTGCTCATCACCAGGGGCTTTGGTAGAGACACTAGAGGAGAGACAGGGCCTCCAGGGCAGTTCCAGCAGGTATGTGGCTGCTGAAGGTTGCCTTCCCCCTTTCCAGAGACTGGCTCTAAGTTACGTTCATATTTCAAGAAGTCCTGGTGCCTACTCCAACCCCCCATCATGGCGGCAGCAGTAAACTCAGGAGGCCTGCGTTTACTCTTGCGGAGCATTTTCCCCATCCCCCCTCATTATCACTTGATTTATGGATAGGTAATTATTGAGATCATTCTAAGATGATTAGACCACTCCAGTCCTAATTACTCCCTCTCTCTTCAATCCTATTTTAAACTGGCCTGAGAAGATGAGTGTGTTGCACCTAAGTGAAAAGTCCAGGAGTAGGAGAGATCAGGTATGGTTGGATCCAAGGCCCTTGTACCGGGTCCATTCCCTGCTGAGCTTAAAGCTCTGGGAAGTTGGCTTCATTGCATAGATGCTCATTCAAGTCCACAGAGCTCTTATCTTCCCCCATAGGTCTATGACCTTGATTCTGAACCAGCGTCTTCAGTAAGGGGTTGCAGTGTTCTGAGTGGGTTTGGACTGAATAAACTTGCCCACCGCTGGAGCTGAGGGAGGAGTCTACTCCACCTTAGGTAATGGCTTGCCAATCAGGGTGGTGCCTCCTAAGTAAGAAAAATTGGGAATGGATGCCGCGCAGGAAAGTCAGCAGCTGTCCACTTCCTAGACTTCGGAATCTGCTGAACAGTTCTGTGTTCTTTAGAGGAATCCCAACTATAGTTTTTCTCATGCTACAAAATTTTATATTTGTATATACATTTCAATTTTATAAGACATGTGCTCCAAAATTTAAAGTAGTTTATAAGACTCTGTATTCTGCAAAAGGATTAGAAATGAATAATTAAGAGCATTAAAAAAGAGAAAGCAGGGTAAGTCCATTAGATAAGGTGGGGGATAAAGTAAATTTTAGAAGTTTAAAGCTGAGCTCTTTTAATAGGAGGGGAGACAGGACCTACAGATTGGCTTTTGTGGTGCTCAGGTTCATAGTCACGGGAGGAGGAACACCTAGGTCTATAGAGAGGGCTGGGTGTGCACAGGTCCCTGTCAGAGGGCACGTGGTGAGTGGATGAGGAAGTGACTTGGGAAGAATGTAAAGATGATGAGGTCGGTGGCAACCCTTGCTTGGCTGCATAATTTCTTTTCCAAATTTCTTCTCCAGGCCACTTGCCCTTAGGAACCTTACTTTCTTGCTCCTAGCATCGTGTTAGGAAAGAAAGCAAGTACAAGGATTAAACCCTGGGTTGCTGGGTTCCCTCCAGGAACAATGGGAGAGTTAACTGTGTCGCCTTGGAGGGGCGGCATTCAGGTGAGTCTCCGCTGGACAAAGCAGAGTAGGATCACTGGTGCCGTAAAAGTTGGGCCGATCGATCGCTCAAGCAGCCTCACGCTTTCCTCCCTGTTTACAGGCGAGCTGGATGGAGAGAGGCAGAGTGGCGTTTCCCCGTGTGGATCTGGGGGAGCTCCAGATACAGGGAGCCAGTCCTCCCTCTGGGCTCAGCTGCCCTTCCTGGGGCCAGGTCCTGGGCATCTGCCAGTTGGTGGCCCTCCGAGTCTGGACACAGGGTCAGCCGCAGCCAGTCCAGGCCCTGGGGAAGCTCCAGTTTCCAGGCCACACAGCCCCTTCTCGTTTGGGGTGCTCACTTTGCCTGTGGATGGCTTTTTTATTTCTCCTGAAAGAAACTCAGGGCTCATGGGAAGACCATTACTATAATGACAGGGTAAACTGTTCTGGAGTGTGGCTGCTGTTTTACAGATCTGTCCTTTATTGTCACTCATTTTCTATGTCCCAAAATTATCCATATTCACTGTGTTGATTCTGATAGTGAAAATGAAAACATAGATGATATTGAGTGTTGGACACATTTCATGCTTTTAGTCCTGAATTATTATTATTCAGGGTTAAGAAGGGTGAAAATTTTGCTCATGGACTTTTCATTCACATAAAAAAATTTAAGCTACAATAGAGAAGACATGCTCTTTTACAGTGGACCTAAAGGGCTTAGGCATTTTCTTTTTCAAAAGAAAGTTAGAATACAATTTCTTGGCTGTAAGACAGCCCTTCATGGACCCCAGGTCCCTCTTTACACCCCTACTTTCTACCGCAAAATTCTCTACCCTGGGTATAAGGCCGTAGTAAATGTCTGGACAGGGAAATGGGTCTGCACGGCAGCCATTTACAGGAGTTGACTGAAACATGGTCTGTGTTCTCCCTCTTATCATTGATTAGCTGTGTGACCTTGGGCATGCTCCTTAACGTCTCTGAGTCAGTTTCCTCCTCTGTGAACTGGGCACAACACTCCTAGCTTGGAGGGTGCTTGTGAGGGTTAGTGGAATAATGAGCACACTCCTGCCTAGGGCCCCAGGTAGAGGAGGCAGGCAGTAGACTCTAGCAGCTCTTGGGATCCGACTCCACTTGGGTGGAGATTGAGTTTAGCACGCACTTCTCCAACACCCAAGGTGTGCGCTTCCTGAGCTTGAGAAGGGGCCAGACATGGTGTCGCAGTTGTCAAAAGATTGTAGTCTGGCAGAGGAAACGATTTTAAGAGAGACCAGGTCCCCAAACAGTTCAAGTATGGAGTAGAACTCTGTGGAGTTCCGGTTTTCGTAGGGCAGAAACACCAGCAGTTTCTCAAAGTTCAGGCTAATAGAAGATTCAGTCAGGTAAGTAGACAAGGGCACCAGCTCCGTGACCCTCGGAGGCTCAGAGGAAGGAGCGGCCCTGCCCTCGAGGGGAACGATGGGTAGGGTGGGGATGGCGGGAAGGGACAGGACAGGCCGTGCTTGGCATGTCCTCGAGGGACCCCAGCTGGCGGTGGAGGCGTTCTGGGCTCCTGTTGGCGCGAGGAGCTCCTGGAGGAATGCGGGGCAGGGAGAGTCAGGCTGGGGGCTACGTGTGCCTTGGCCTCACTCTGTTCCCCTTTCTTCCTGGCACAGAGCCCCCTCCCTTGCTGCACTCAGGGACATGCCTGTCAGCACTTCTACCCCCCCTCAGACTTCACTGTCAGCCCGCACGTCTTCAGGGACATGAAAAGCAGCCGCTCCTTACAAAAGGTTGGGGAGCCCTGGTGCGTGGAGGTAGGTCTGGGAGCAGAACGGCGGTGTGAGGCGAGCCAGCGCGGAAACAAAGCCACCCTTCCAAAGTTTACTTCGCACGGGGCCAAGGCCCAGGCACCTGTCACCAGCCCTCCATTCTTGCTGGGTCACTCTCCCTTCGGGTGCCATGGTGTCTGGCTGTACTGACCACTGATAGGGATATCGGAGCCATAAAGATGCCCGTTTACAAGGAGAGGGCGGAGGTGGCGCTGCCCTGAATGCAGGGTGCCTGGCTCCCTGTAAAGGCCATACGATCCAGTGTCACACGAGGCTTCCTTGAGAATAATGAGCAGCCCCAGCACATTATCCCATTAAACTTGACCCCAGGAAGTAATTTCCTAGGACTCTTCAGAGCTCCTAATGGAAGGGAAGTTACCACCTCAACTTTGCCTTTATTAGTAATTTAGAACCTATAGATTTTCTTTTAAAATTCAGGGTGCTGAGAGATGCTCAGTCCTCCGCAGGGCTTCCTACCGGAGGCAGACGTGAATGCCTCTCCTTGCAGATGTTGCTCTCCAAGGACAGGAGGCATTGTTAATTTGCTTTAAATAATTCAATACAATGTCAATACCCCACACTGCTCCATGCTTGGAGTGACAGTTCTCTTCAAATTAGTAGTCCCAAAGAATAAAGAACATCTAGAACATGCTTTTATCTTTAGGAAAGCAAAAGTCAATGCAGATAAAAAAAAAAAAATCTTAAAGTAACTCTTAGATTTAAACAGCAAATGAGTTAGTATTAATGCCAGCTTTTTTCTTTTAATGAATATTCATGAGCCAATTAGTAAAGTGTCTTTTAAGAACATTTATTGCATTCTACTAGGTGCTGGGTAATGTGCTATATGTAAAGGCTACTGAAATAAAAAATAAGCACAGTTTTCCCAGCAGGCAGAGACCTGGAGTAATGCAGAGCATCCATACGTGTGCCTTGCCTCTGGGAAGAGAAAACATGAAGTAAATCATCTTTAAACACTTGTTCTACTTCAAGAAGTACGCAGCCAGTTAGCAGTAGAGAAGCATGCAGAAGAGATATAGATAAATACTCATACTTTTATTACCCATTGATAATCTCGTAATATTTAGATGTATTTCTTTGCAGTGATTCCTGTGCATAAATTTGATAAGTGTTACAGTTGGGACTGAACTTTTCGTAGTTTTGTGTTTTCTTCTTACTTGATGTAACATCAAGGACACTTTGCTATAGTGTGTGTTCATTCTAGGGAGTAACTTCATGGACCAGTGTTCTGTGGCAATCCTGTGGTCCAACCATTCCTCTTCAGCCAGGTGGGAATAAAAGAGAAAATGTTTCGGGGGTCTTCTGAACTTCTCTCACTCTCTCTTCTCTGGCCGTGCCTGTGCTTGGGCTGTGCCTATATCCTGGTTGTCTGGAGTTCTGTGTGAGCGCATGGAACTGGCTTCACCATCATGGCCAGGGAAGTCCCTGCTCTTTAGTTGCTGGGGTCCTGGGGGAGCTTTTCTTCAGCACCCTCTTATGGTTAGCTTTTCATAAGCATGGCTGTTCATTCTGACTGTTGAGGATGAGGCTATTCACCTGCCTAGGCGTGGCAAATGGTAACTCATTAATCCTTGGTCAGCGTCAGGAGGTAGATAAAGGAGGACCAGGCGCCCATTTTGATAGGAGGAAACTGAAACAGAAAGATTAGGTCTCCTGCTGGGAACTCAGGTCTGCAGGAGCCCATTAGAACCCTGGTGCCAGTGACCTTGAGCGTTTCTTAGCCTTTGTCCTCAGGACAGAGAAACATCTCCCAGGGAGGTGCCCATCTGTTTCTAGATCAGGCCTGCTGGATACAGAGATGCCACTTACGGGCTGGACCAGCTTGGGCAAGTTACCCAACTGGTGTGTGCCTCTGTTTCCCTGTCATGGGCTGAGTAGGAAGTGGGTGCTTGGCGGGAGGGCTGGTGTGCTGAGCGGTGCACACACCAGCAGGCTGGCTGGGGAACCCAGCACTGTTGGTGCCTGAGTGTGACAGGCCCATCGCTGTTGTGTATGCAGTGTACTTTCTTTCCATGAGGTTTGGATGTAGCAAATTTCCTAGTACTTGCCACTTCAGGAGTTTTGGTGGAGTGTGAAAACCCTGATCCACAGCATAAGTGCCCTAGAAATGGCTGTGGGGAGTGAGATGGAAGCCACGTGTGGCTGGCAGGCAGACTTAGGTTTGAGCCCAGCCTTCTCCCGCCTCTGAGGGCCAGATGCTCACTCCTCCATGGTGCAACCCCTGGACCTATAGATGGGGTGGCAGTGGAACACCAGCCAGGCTCACTCCATGGGTGCCTAGGAAGAACCCTTGCCATTTTCCATAGGCTTTCTATGGTCCAGGCACTACTGCAAGTGATTGGCTCTACTTGATTAACCTGACAACAACCCTGAGAGGGGGGTGCTGTGATTATTCACATTTTGCAAACGAGATGACTGAGCCACAGAGAGACTAAGCGACTTGCCTAATATCACACAGCTAGAGTAGGTGCCATAAAAACGCTGTTAATGAAAGACCATGGCGATTATCCATGGTTCAGAGCCTTCCCCGCCAGCCATCTTCCACTGGTAAAGGGGACTGTGTTTGGTCTTGTCTGATACTTGGCCTTCCTGGGAGCTGGGAGGGGACGTTTGATCCAGGGCATGTCTTCCCTTTGGGACACTTTCTTCGCCATCCCTATTTAACATTCATTGTCCCCTTTCTTTCTTTCCTTGCAATTCAGCTTGGTACTAACGCTTTAGATCTCTTCCTCTAGGGAATTCAGGTTGGTAGACTAGTTGAGTAAACATGACTAAGAAAGTCAATATCCACCCAGGCAGGCATGAGTCACTCTTTTTAGTTAGCCATTCACATCCATTTTAAAGTAGCCCCACAAAGTCATTGCATTGAATAGTGACAATAATAGGGTGTGACCCATAACATAACTGCATTCAGATAAGAAAGAGAATTTTTTTTTTTCCCTGTAATTGCTTAGTCAATACCATTGCCACTGAAATACACGCAAACAAACTTATAAAAAGTTCTTTGTTGGAACCCTTCCCTTATTCCCTCTTTCCTCCCTCTTTGGGGGTTCTGTGAACTTTTCCTGATCAATGACTAGGGATTAGTAAAATGACATCCTCTGTCTCTTCAGATTTTTTGATTGACCTACCATTTTGCCAATATTGATTCTGTTATTTCATTTTTAGGTGTGTGTATATTTTCAGAAGGGGGCAGATTATTACTGCTACTTACTCATTAACATCTCAGCCTATAAATTTAAGGGAAGAGACTTCTGCTAAATGAGCAAAGCTAGTCACATAGTCGGGGAGTTAACCAGTTTGGTGAGAGGAAACGAAACTTTTTTTAGGTTTATTAGACCACATCCTATAAATCTGTGGCTTATTATATGTCTAATTTCTAAAAACGTATGGTATCACAGCCAAAGTTTTATTTTTTCTTATTAGTCATTTGAAACAAATATAGATATTACTTCATTTCCTGCGTACTTTATTTTTCAGCACATGTTATGTATGGAAAATCTGGATTTACATAACATAGTCCATTAGAAGTCAAGTTTTTGCTAATTTATAAATCCCTGCATTATAACTCTTGAATTACCAAGCATTCAGCTAAAACTAAAAAAATCTAGTTTTTTTCTTCGCTCCTGATTAGAAACAGAGTGAGCAAAACAGCAGAAATACGGCACAAAGTTAATATTTTGACATACTTCCTTCCAGTTTTCCAAAAATATGCGTTAAAAATCACTGGTGTGCTCATGCTGCTTCCTGTTTGTTTTGCATGTCTAGTAATGGAAATGTGTTCCTGGGTATGCCCTAAAGACTTTTCATAAAACTTCTAATGGTTATCCTTTCTAGAAGTGGTTTTTCCCTAATGTGCTTACCCATTGCCCTAAAGCAAACAGATTTTTTCCCTCTAAGTTCCACTATTATTATTAGTGCAATTGGCAGCAGGTGTAACCTGAAAATAGCAAAGAGAGCACGATTCTGGAATATTCTGTAATGCATTCATGATGTGTATGACCCATGAGTTCCTTGTCCAACTTGCATCATTCTGTGAAAAAGTAGACCAGAACCTCCTTCTACTCATTCCTGTTTAGTGGGTATGATGCCAGGTGGTACCTCCATTTTAATTTTTCTCTTCCTTCGTTTACTCTTAGATTGCAAAACTTCTTTACTGAAATCTTCTAAGTCAAATGAGTGTGTGGATCTTCTCAGCTGAGCACCTGCTCCCGTAGCATAAATGGACTCTGCAGTGTCGACTTGGGTATTTCTAAGGTCACATTCGCAGAGTATGGGGAACGTGACATAGTTCTGCCCTGCTTATCTGACACAGACTCAGAGATACAGCGGATCGTTCCATGTGCCATTTCTCATGTTGTTTGCCATACCTTGGGCTGGAGAGAGAGGTGTCATTGTGAACACTGTTCCTGTCATGTTGGGTACTTGTCTCTCACGCTGTGAGCTGGTGCACTGGGGAACATGCGCCAGTGGTGTGAGAAAGTCGCCCCAGGAGCCCATCTGTGGTGATGGCTCTGTCCTGCCCTGTGCACAGGTCTAGGGGGCCGCCCAGCACCTGCCAGTGCCCAAGGGCTCTATCTTTGGCTTATCTGTGCCGCTGCTAACAGAGGAGACTGGGGTCTCCTGGTGTATGGCATGTTGTCATCCCTATAGTTTATTATTTTGGATCCTCTCCTTTTATGACTACGTGAAGTGACGGATTAGTTTTTAACGGGCTGAACTATGTCAAGGGAGAGTATAAATTAACCTTAAGACTTTTTATCCTTTTAGGGCCCCCAAAATAAAAACACTCGGTCCATACGGGGTAGGGGTGATGAGGCTTTCAACTGGTGGTTCTGACTTGTGCCTCTCAGTCAGTCAGTATCTGGTGTGGTATCTCTGATTTTCAAAGTCCTTTTCTATCATTAGTCCCTTAGTTTTTATGTTTTTATTGTTCTTTTCAGTGTGTCTTTTTTTTTTTTAAGTACTGAGGGGTTGAACCCAGGACCCTCTTGCAGGCTAGGCAAGTGCTCTGTCACTGAGCTGCACCCCTGGCTTCTTTTTTATTTTGTATTTTGAGTCAAGGTCTTTCTAAGTTGTGGAGACTGCCTCTGGCATTGGATCTGTGATCCTCCTGCCTCAGCCTCCTGAGTCCCTGGGATTACAAGTGTGTGCCTTGGTGCTCTGATTTGTGAAATTCATTTGAAAGGTATTTATTGCGTTAACTACTGCCACTACTGGGATTCATTTAGCTCAGTTTGGAAAGCACTGCTCTGCGGTCTCTGAGGTCCCAAGTTCCATTCCCAGCACCACAAAGATGGGAGAAGGACTTGGCAATCCACTCCCAAGGCAATCCCAAAACAACCAGCCATTGAAAACTCTGTAGGGGTTGCTATGAGTCAGACAGAACTCCACGGCACCTAACAACAACAACTGCTAGTTCAGTGAGAGTCTGTACAAGGATCTACATTATCATTTATCCTTTATCTATACCTTCCAGTTTTATATCTCTGAAAAGGCCATTTCAAGTTTATATGCATTAAAAAAAATCAGTAGCTAATTTACTTTTATTTTTTAAAATTTTTGCAGCTTGGAGACAGGATGTTGAAAGTCCCATATGGCTCCTAATGAGGCCAAGTGCAGATTTTGGCCCTCCTTTCCTGATCCACCTCTGGCCTCCTCTACTTGGGCTGAAAATGAGGAAGAAGGTGGCCTTTGTACAGCCACACAGTTTTTAACTCTGTTAAACCTTCTTGGATATGTGTGCTTGTCTGAGCACATGCGCAAGTGCACATCTGCCACGCCCCCCAGATGTGCTCATGGTGAGCCGTGGCCACTAATATCACAAGGGAGCAAAGCTTTTCCAGGGGAACGTCTGAATTATAGGCCTGTTTGCGCTCAGAGAGAAAGTTTCTCTGTTGGAAAAGCCAATTCCTTCCAGAAGGGAGGGTGGGGATAAAGAAGGAAGGAAGACAGCAGAGAAAGAAGAAATGAGTTGAGAAGTGGAAAGAGAACTTGGGGTGCCTGAAGCACACGTGGCTGGCCATTTCCCATTCTTACTGGTCACTCCAACTGATGGTCTTTACCCAGATCCCCACATCAGCATCCTGTCCTAAGTGGTGGCTTCTTGGTGCTTAGGAAGCAGTTAGCAGCAGATGACACTAGTTGTACGTGATCTGGATGGTGGGGTTGGATGGGATCTTGGAGGCTCTCGGTCAGTACGTGCTCAGCCCAGGTGCCTGATCCCTGGGTTTCTGCCAGGCTTGTGTTTCGCCAGGGGCTGTTCTGACAGTGAGACATCCACATACTCCTTGGGGAAATGAGAAAGCCCTGGACTGGAAAGCAGAAGAACTTTATGACTACCTAGAGGGAGGTCCAGGTTGTTGACTGTCACAGCTCTGTCTCTTGTCTTCTTGCCACTTGTACAAGCATGCCTGAGAAAGGTGGGTGGAAGTGAGAGGGAAGGGGCCACCGACCAGGAAGATGGTTCTATGTGATGGTCCTATAGGGAAGATGGATCGTCTCTGCCCTTCCTCTAGGTAGGTGTGGCAGTGTCCCGGGACAGACTATGGCCCTCTTGATGTAAGGATGTGTGTGTGTCTAAGCCGAATGGGACATTTGTTTTTCTTTGGCCCTGTTCTGCTGGGGACAGCAAAATGTTCTCAAGCCAGATTCCTGAGGGCCTTTCCTCACTGCTGCCTTGCTTGGTTGGTCCACCTGCACCTGTTTTCAGATTTCTACTCAATATATACACTTGCTTTAAAGTTTGAGGACAAGGTTTCTTTCGAGATGTGGGATTTAAAAAATAAATATATTTTAAAACATCTTATAGCCAGGCGTGGGCTGGGATTTAGCTCAGTTGGTAGAGCACTGTGCTGCAGTCTCTGAGGTCCCGAGTTCAATTCCCAGCACCGCAAAAAATGGGAGAAGGGCCTGGCAATCCACTCCCAAGGCAATCCCAAAACAGTCAGCCATTGAAGACCCTATGAGGGTCGCTATGAGTCGGATACCGACTTGATGGCACCTAACAACAACAACAATAGTCAGGTGCGGTGGCGCACACCTGTAATCCCACTGGCTCTGGAGGCGGAGGCAGGTGGATCGCAGGTTCGAGACCAGAGGCAGTCTGTGTAACTCAGCAAGACCCTGTTTCAAAAAGTAAAAAAATGGGCTGGAGGTACAGCTCAGTGGTCCGTCACTTGCAAAGCACGCAAGCGCGAGGCCCTGGGTTCAACCCCAGCACCGCAAAAAAAAAAAAAAAAAAAAAAAAAAAAGTCTTATAATGAAATTGTCTTTTTCTTTTGATCTACAGTTCTACAAATTTTTATATAAATTTGTATTACTACCACTAGCACTGAAACAAGGATACCATCTCCTTATATACACCCTTGTGCTGTCCCTTTATAGTTAGAGGAGATGTGACGTTTAGCTTTCTTTCCTTGTCTTTCCTTTCCTTTTTTGTCTTCCTTCCTTTTCCTTTCCTTTCCCAAGGGATTGAACCAAGGGCCTCACACATGCTAGGCAGGCGCTCCGCCACTGAGCTCTCCTCCCAGCCCACTTTTTATTTTTATTTATTTTTTAATATTTGAAACAGGAGTTTCATAAGTTGCACAGCCTGCCTCTGGCCTTGAACTTGCAACCATCCTGCCTCAACCTCCCGAATCACTGGGATCCCAGGTGTGTGCCACTGTACCTGGCTTTTTTTTTTTTTTTTCTCTCCTCTTTTCTCCTTTGACAGGTAGTCTTGACTCACTGCAGCTCTTTCATTCAGAAGCTGATTTTCATCACTGATGCCGGTTTCTACTTTGCTCCTTCCTCCAGGCCTTCTCCAGCATCAGGGAGGGAGCTGTAGTGCTTGGGTTGCCAGCTTGTTAGTTATTGACAAGTCTCAGTTTGATTTTCTATTTTCCATTCTCAGCTGTTCTTCTTACACACCCAGAGTGTGTTGGTCCCCCTTGTGGACTTTGGGGAATTCAAGCTAATTCTGATGATAGCCAAGAAGCAATACAAGCAGTGAGGGTGGTGCCTTACGGCTCACCATAGAGGCAGCAGAGTGAGGTGAAATGACTCGTGGCATTCTGGTTTGAATTCTCTGTATTATTCTTCTGCAGATTCCAGGACAAAGATTACCAAGGTTTGGGCATAATGTCTAAAGTGAAGTGCCAACAGGATCTGTAGGTTTTTGTTGACCCAGCTTGGTCCTACTAGGCTGTCCTCACATGTCCCATCAGCTAGGTGAAATGAAGGACTGAAAGCACTGATGGTCCCTACCTGGGCGTCCCTACCCAGGGTCTTGAAGCAGCTGGTATGTGTGTGGAAAGGCCAGAGCTGGTTTCCCCGGGTGCCGTTCAGAGCTGCTTCTTTCTAAGGGTGAAGCGCCGTGTAGCGTGATCTTACGTGTATGCTTATCTTCCTCTTGGGAAACCATGAGAGGTGACCTGAAAGGTCTCCACCTTCGGGTGTTGCACTTGAGTGAACCAAAGACGATGCATTTTGCCAGGGAAGGTAACAGCAATCGCATACATGTAAATTCTTGTACAGTCTAACTCCTGTCTTTGTAATTACTTGGAGACCTGCCCTCGCAGCCAGTTGAGAAGTGGGAGCAGTGACCCAGAGTCGAAAGCAGAAATTGGAGGGGAGGCGAGAGGAGGTGATATCCAGAACACATAGCTCTCCTGCCAGCTTCTCGGCAACTGAAACCACTTTCAAAGCAGGAAAGAGTATTAGAACTGCCTTCTCCACATGCCTCCCAATGTTCCTGTCCGGGCCCCTCACCCCATCCCCTCCCTGGCCAGGCTGAGGGAGTGTGTAGTGGAGTCAGAGCTGAGGGCAAAGATGGTTACCAATGAGAAATGACCATTGTTTGACAACAGATTTCTTTAGGGGAGTGTCTTCTAGATGGTAGAATGATCCTTGTTAAAAAAAACAGAACAAAACAAACAAAAAACAAAACAGAAAAGCTACACATTAAACAAAGCATCTCGATCCTAACTGCAATCACAGGGACAGTTTAGGGAAACCAAAGACTGGCATTCTTTTCGCAAGTGGAACACGGTAACTGTGGAGCCTTGATTCTCTCCCATCTGCCTGTAGAAGGCAGAATGCAAAAGGATCAGCTGTGTTCTGAAGGCGTTTGCCATTTGTTTGATTGGCATCGGAAATGTGATGTCATTTCTACAAACACCACATGAGAAGGGTTTTTTTTTCCTCCCCTCTTATTTGGGTGACAGATTGCATGTTAGGGCACGCAAAGATGAAAGCACTAAATATTTGCTTTAGAAATACAGTGAAAGATCCTCTCATCCTCCCAGCTGAAAACTGATGGGCTTAGAATTCCATTAACAAAAATGACTATGCAGTTAAAGTGACTGACAAGTGGGACAGAAGGTGAAGGTTGGTCGGTGGAGGATCACACTGGACTTTCCCCTCTGTATGGTCTGGAATAGGACTGTCAAATCGCAGGTCAGGTCCACATTTGCCAAAGTCCTTCCTTCTGCGATGTTTCGCTCTTCCTCCTGAGTCTTTAATCGGCAGGCTTCTTAATGGGTTTCCTCTCAGGAAAAGGAGTCATTGTTCTTGCAAGCGTTTTTTTGAAAGTAGATACCTTACTTTAAAAGAAGAGAGAAGGTAGTGTTGGTTCTCATTCTGGCTCATGGGGTCTGTTTAACGAAAAGCTTAGGGGTATGGCGTCAGTGCCCTGAATTCAACCTTGGCTTTGCCAGGGGCAGCCGAGTGACCACGTGTAGCTTGTGGAACCTATTCAGGCCTAAGGTTTTCCACCTGTAAAACTGGGAAATTGTTGTTTATCAAGAGAGTTGAATGAGTATGTGAGACAGATGGTGTATATGGACCCTGGCCAACCTCTGTCTTTCTCCCACTACTGGTGGTTGAGCCCAGGGCCTCACCCGTTAAATGACTACTCTACCACTGAGCTGTACCCCCAGCCCCCTTTTAAAAACTTTTTATTTTGAGATAAGAGTTTTGCTAAATTATGCAGGCTTCCACTGGTCTTAAACTCTTGATTCTACTGTCTCAACTTCCTGAGTCATTGGGATTATAGGTGCGTGTCATGGCGCCTGGCTCGCCTGCATCTTTTGATTCATCTCTTTGGTTTGAGAGCAAAAATCCTCAAACCCTTTCTCTGGTAGCGTGGGCTGTGGGGCGGTTTAATATTTGTACTGCCCACTGTGTATTAAAGATCTGCTATCCCATGGTGTTGGGTACCTGCAGTCACAGCTACTTAGAAGACTGAGGAGGTGGGAGGATCACTTGAACTCAGGGGTTCAGGGCCAACCATGGTAGCATAGGGAGATCCCAACTCTTTAAAAAGCCGGCAGTGGGGGTATCTTTTTATAAATATTCTTGTTTTACCATTACAGCTCTCCCATGAGAGAAAAACTAATACTCTCGAAAGTTTATGCATACATGAAGTAGTAGAAGCTGGTGCCATGGCACAGACCTGGAATCCCAGCAACTCAGGAGGCTGAGGCTGGAGGATTGTGAGTTCACAACCAGGGAAAGCTTGGGCAACTTAGTGAGATTCTATCTCAAAATAAAAATTTAAAAAAGGGACTGGGGTACAGTTCAGTGGTAGAGCGCTTGCCTCACACACACCAAGGCCCTGAGATCAACCCCTCAGTACTGCAAGCAAGGGAACAAGTAGGTAACATTTACTATGTCCCTACTATATATACCTGTCTGTGGCTTTTATATAATAACTCATTTAGTCCTCCCAGGCAGTAGCAACTATTTCCTACAGTTTAACAAGAGGAAAACCAGCACACAGGGTTTCTTTTTCTTTTTCTTTTCTTTCTTCTTTTTTAAAAATGATTTGTCCCTGGTTCCACTGAGAGTAATTGCTGGGACTGCAATTTGAAGCCTGTGGCTTCACATGTTTACTAAGCCAGGGTGACCCCCCCATCATCTTGCCACCCTCTGTCCTGTGACATGCACATGGGCCCAGCTGCAGGAGAAGCTCTGAGCAGACGCACACACATGCTCTCCAGACGCACTGGCTTATGGTACTTGGGAAAAGAACAATCTTCATTGCCGGAAGCTGTGGCTTCTAAATCTCTCGACAGTTGGCAACACAGAATTTTGTTTTGTTTTGTTTTGTGTGTGTGGTTTTGTTTTTTAAATAATTAGAAACAGTTCAGCTCTTGTTACCACCCGCAGCAAAAATTGCTTGGATCCCACAAATTAAGAAAGAAAGAAAAAAATTAGGCCACTTGGTAGGACAATTAAAGCGGAGCTTAAAATGGTAAGTCCATTTTGGAGGGAGAGGGTTGGATGTGTGAATGCCAGGGAGCCTTGGTTTTTACCTCTCCTTTGCCTGAGTTTGGAATCAAGTGACTCCATGGTAGTTGCCAACAAAGGGAGGGACTGAAATGCACAGAGGGCCCTGGGAGGAAACCCACATTTTTGTGTACTTATTGCGAGTGTCTCTTTGTGCGAATGGGTGTGAGCACTCAGAGCATAAAGCATGTGTGGTCCCTGCTACATTCCAGGGCTCATGGTGGTGGCCTTGTGACGAAGAGCAGGCCTTGGCACAGCTACACCTGGTTCCCATTGTGGTCCCATTGCATGGATTGAATCATTGAGGCAGGGGCAAGCCAGACCTCTTTCTAGGTCCAGAGGGCCCAGGCTCTTGCTTTCTTAGGACTGTGCGCAAAGCTGCCCCCCTTGTGTGCGAGTAAGACCGGGGCTCTTGCGCATATGTGGTTCTGCTCACACTTACCCGCTCTTAGGACTGGGGATGGCCTGGGTCTGAGTTATGCCTCTGATCAAGCTAGATGTGCTACCCACCGGAGAACCTTCTGCTGCTCCTTGTAGTTCTGAGGCGGTAAGTGATCACATCGGCAAAGAGTTGACTTCCTAATCCCCGTGGGAGTGTGAAGGTCTTGTTAGGATGGGAGCCTGTCGCTGCAGGACAGCTGGACTGTGTGTCCCCCTTAAACTATACTGCTTTGACTTTTCTCCTGTGAGGAGTCCCAGGCAGCCTCCTCTTGCCATCCTGACTCGTTTAAATTTATGGGTTGTTGGCAAGCCATTTTTGATGCTATTCTCATAGCCAGAGGTCAAGATCCCTTGTGGAGTCCTGCCTGAACTTAATAGATGTCATCTGCACACCAAGGAGGGGTATTGAGAGGCACTGGGGAAAGTCTTAGAAGTGAGATTTTACCCCTCATCTTGGATCTTAGCCTCTTATTCCTGATTGTCTCCTGTAGGGCTAATGCAATCAGTGATTTTTAGGGGGTGTTGTATACCATACCCTGCATTCACAGGACAAAGGATTCAGTGCTATAATGGTCTTGCAGACGGCCTAAAAGTGTACATGGTAAGCGTCCTATTTAACTTGAGCTGCAACATCTCCACACCATTGGCCTGTCCACCTGGTTGCCTAGAGAGACTGGAGACCTGGCTATATTGCTTGTAGCATCCTGGGACCCTCCTGGATCCTTTATTCTACTCTCCTGATTGGTTGGGGAGGGGAGGCTTGGTCCCAGATCAGATTCTTGGGCATGCAGGATAGTACTGTCTCCTGAGCTTGGTGGATGAGGAGTAAAGGGACTCAGGGTATGGGGAGAAGTAGAGTCCAAGGGGACCTTCAGACCATTCTTACGTAGGTCAGACTTCTGACCAGTACTCTCCCACAGCATCGGGAGGAACCTAGAAACTAGGAGGGGTGGCGCTGTGAAAATGATTGTCAGAAAGGCCATTAACTGGACTTGATGGGGGCAGTCACGAAGCTGTGTCTTTACTGCTTCTGGACAGAAGTTAGGAAAAAGGATGCACAATAGGTCCTGTTAACTCTTGGGGGACGTGACAGGGACTGCAGCCCTCGGAACAGCTTGAAGGACTCTTGTGTGGGGCCCTGGTGTGTTCTGGGGTAAAGGTGGGAGCAGAAGTGAGCCTGCTAGCTGGAAAGGATGGCTGGGTTCCGCTCTTACCTGCCTGTCATGGAGCCTTGTCGCTCTGGCCTGTTCCATAGTGAGGCACTCGCCAGAGGACATCCCCTCGGGAGCCTCTGGGATCCAGAGCCCGCTCCACGGTGGGTCCCTCCACCTTGGTGTGAAGGGTCTTGCCGTGAGTGGCCTTGGTCATGAGGCTAACAAGGAAAGCCGTATTGAAAGGAGCATCTTGTGGGCAAATCCAACTTTGAAGTTTTAGGAATTACTAAGGCTGAGATTCTGAAGACACCCCAGACGCGGTGAGGTCTGTTTCTCTGCCTCTTTAGTCTGGACTTCTCTCTGGTGACTAGGGTCTTTTTGGTCCCTAGCCCACTCTCCCTCTCGCTCCCATCTAGTGAAGTTTCCTACCACATTTTCACTCTTGCTCTTTCAACATCAGGTCTTTGCTCTACCTCTCTTCCTGTCGCAGGTACATACTTGTGGGCCAGAAGTAGTGCTCTTCCAGCCTGTAGGATTAGCAGGGTCTCTGAGTGTGCTAGCCTCTTACACTTTAGATAGAGCAAGCAAAACAATTTTAAAGTGCCATAAGCTAGAGCCATTCAGAATAAGTCTTTGGGCCCCAGTCATTGATGCTTGTAATTAGTGTCCTGATATATTAAGAAAGTTTGTTGGTGCCAGGATTTGGGGGTGGGGGAAGAGTCCTGTGGGTAAAGAGATAGCAGGGAGATAGTAACAAATTGAATCTTACCTAACAGGCAAGATTGTTGTGCAAGTAGGCTGTGGTATTTCCTTGGATCTGGGTTTATGGTGCAAGAAAAGTAAAATAACTCTGTTCAGAGAAATTAGACCTACCTGAGTCACCTGAAAATAGTGGACAGAGTCCCTTGGGCAGCTAACCCAAACCAGAGTAATTTGTTCTCTGGGCTTGCAGTGGGTGGGTTGGTAGAGACAGCATCTGTGAGAGTTGACTGGTAACTCCACCCTGCCTGCTCCTCAAATCCTCTGCCTAAATCTTGGCAACTGAGGCCCAGAGAGAGAAGACCGCCCCAAGACCCCGGAGCTCTGTAGCCAGCCATGGCGGAATCAAGACCAGAATGCAACCCTCCTGGTGTCTCCGTATCTACTCCGCCATTTTCCATTCAAGGCACAGTTTAATTTTGTGAACTGCTCATGTTAAGTGCTATTAATTTCAAGCTCCTTCTTGGATTAGTGTGTGAAATTCAGTGTGTTCAGTATGAATTCACTTATTTTCCACTTGAAATCCTAATTTTTCTCGGGTGCCCTGGGTGTTGATGTGATGGTGGGAAGGCTCACAATGGTGACGGGGAGGGATTAATATAATCATCTCTGGTGAAGGTTAACTAGGAAGCAGTGAGCTGGAATTCATGCATAAAGAATACTGGAAACTTTTCAGGCAATGACTATGCTTTTAGCAATACATAGAAAACCAGATCTTACCATGTATTTATATGTGTGTTTTGAATAATAGATCAGCACCTCGTCTTTGGCAGGGAACTTTGTTCTCTTGCCTAATGCTCACCATCTTCTTTCCCCAGGACTGGTATCTGAGAATCTTTTTACTGTGCTGCTTTCTGGGCTTTTGTTAACAGTGTGAAAAATGAACCTTTGCAAACAGGTTTTGAGTCTGTCATTACGTCTAGTAAAGCTTGGGAAGTAGGTAGGTTGGGGATCATCAATACCTGAAGTCAAAGCAACACTGATGGAGATGACTGCAGGAAGAGGGGATGGAAGAGTTCATGGGAGATTTTGCAGTGTTTGCTGAGAGTTCTGTTCTGCTAGCAGCCCCGTGTCTTGTAACCAGGAAGCAAGCTGGTGCGCTGCGTTGAGTTCAGCAAGTTTGTTTTGACTTGCAGCCCATGATGGGAGTGAAGCACTCATTATGTAATGTTAAACTGGGCCCGGAATGTCAGCTGGGCTCAACCTGCCAAAGCTTGAAGAGTTGGTTGGGAGCGGGCTATGTTTAGTATGAGTAATCCAGTTTGGCTGGGCGAAGGGGTGGGTGCGTGTCCCTCTGTGAGGGAAAGATGACTTCTGTTATTTCAAATCTTAGTGCTTCGTATAAACTCTGCAGCCCCCTCTCAAACAAACAAACTTGGGCTTACTGACCAGCTAGGACAGTGGGGGCTGTTGACTGATACCGTGCAGCCTTGGTGGGGGAAATGTGGGGTTGAAATACCAAGGGATTCCATTTGCAGTTAGGGGAGTCAGGCTTTGGGGTCATGTGAAATGCTTCTTAAAGTAGCCTGTGTTGGTCAAGTGTTGCTGGCAGGGTACTTGGCAATTAAAGCAGTTATACAAAACAAACATCAGGTTCCTTAATAAAAATCGCAGTGAACCCCAATAAAAATTCAAAGTAAAGAAAGTGTTGGCCTACTTTTCTAATAAAGATTCCAGAGTATAATTTAGGATCTGTCTGCTGACCTTCTTGGTGTTTATTTGGGGGCCTTTTTCTCCTTGCCTTCATTCCCCCCTCCACAGGTCCCCCTTGGCTCTTTTTAGGGGAGGAAAGAATCCCATTTGTATGCAAATGTCCTTAGTTGGAGGTAGAAATAATCAGGAGCCATCCTTAAACACGGCGGTGGTGGAGCCCAGGCTGGCCCTGCCTGAGGTGAAGTGGGAATCGCTTTTGTCCCTTCTCTGATGAATGGATGTAAAGTGTTCACTGAACCTGGAAACACCTCCTTTTGTGTCCAGTGCTCCCCTAACACAGGCCGTTAAACTTGGGGCAATCGCTCATGGTGGGGGATTGAATGGGGCCATTGTGGGGGGTGGGGCTCACACTGAAGCCATTGTGGGCATAGAGATGCCATTGTTTTCTGAGTATTAAGAAAAGAGTAAGACTCTGGGGACCTCCAGGCATCACTGTGTCCAACCACAACACTGACTGCTACATTGCATTTCTAGGTTTGCGCTATCTCTGAAGCAACCCCTGAACAGAGAGAGTGAGAGAGGTCCATTTAGACAGGACATGCCAGCAGAGTGCCCCCTGCAGGGCACGAGTGGTATTCCCTGCCTTTTCATTTGCGGCCTTGGTCCCAGCCATCATTCCTGCAGGGAGGTTGCTGTTTTCCTACAGGCGTCAGAGTTTAGAAACATTTGCTACAAATCACTTCTTCCACCTTAGGAATAGCAAACTGCCCCCATCCCCTGCCAGTGGCTGTTTCATACAACTTCCCTTTTGCCATATGGCCTTTCAGAGGCGCTTCTGATCTTAATTACAGCATTCAGCCTTTGTTTATTTAAAAATCAAAAGGCAGATAGGCTGTTGAGGGTTTATCTGTACTAATTGAGGCTCCATACCTGCCAACTGTCCCTTCAGTTAGTAAAGGGAACCACTACAATCCTGCCGACACAGTGTACACACACATTCTCTCTCTCACACACACACATTAGTGATCATCAGAGGCAGAGATATATTGTAGCTTTAGAACTGCCGTGTGACATTTTTCATTGTAAACCTCCGCCACAAAGCATTTACTTGAAGGGAATTTAGCTATACAACTGGGAAGAAGTTGTTGTTGTTGGTCTGATTCATAGTGACCTCATAGGGTTTTCAATGGCTAATTGTTTTGGGGTTGCCCTGGGAGTGGATTGCCACGTCCTTTTCCCATTTTTGCAGGGCTGGGAATTGAACTTGGGACCTCATAGACTGCAGAGCAGTGCTCTACCAACTGAGCTAAGTCCCAGCCCCAGAACTGGGAAAAGCAGGCAGCTGATGTCACTAGATTGATGTTCAGACTCTGTCACTTGCTATGTTTACTTGGGGAAGTTAATCTATTCCATGGGAGCCTCAGTCTTGCCATCTGTGAAACAGAGACAGTGAGTGGGACCAACATCCCAGGAATGGTGTGGGATTTAAGTGAGTTACTTAAGTGCATGGCTGTCAGATGTGATTAAGCATCCTTGCAGATATTGATACAGGGATCAAGGGATATAAACTGAAGCTGTCATCTAACTTTTTATAAGCAAGAGGCTTAGATGCAATGGTATTGAATAATTTTTGAAACATAATGTGTGTACAGTTGATTTTGCTCTTTTACCTGTCTTTGACAATTTTAATATTTTAATTAAACCATAGTTTAGAGCAGAAGGTATACTATTTTATAGATCTTTTTAAAAGTGACTTTTGTTTGAAGATTATAACAAATCATTTCACATAGAAAATAGCTTTGCTGTGCTTACACTTTGAAAATCTACTTGTTGAAGCCAGTAAAGAGACATGTTTAGAAGATGTTAAAAACATTAGTTTTAAACAGCTCATTTTAACAAGCATGGTAATTCTTAGCTTCTTCCTCTGAATTTAAGCAGCTCTTCTGTTAGAGAAATCAATTCTTATAGATCTCTATGATATCTGTGTAAAGATACCTTTTTATGAAAATCTGGTATCTTTTCAGATAACAATGAACTTTTAGTTGTTACACTAGGTTCTGATACCTTTTTCATTAGCTCGACACTGTCCAAATAATTTTTTAAAAATCAATTTTAGGGACGTAGTCATAGAATTTCTAATCCCGAAGTTTTCTTTGAGCTAGTTTGAGATTATTTCCTGAGCCTTTAAAGTTTTTTTTCCTCCCTAAATATTGCAGTTGTTGTTGTTGTTGTTGTTAGGTGCTGTCAAGTCGGTATCCGACTCATAGCGACCCTCATAGGGTTTCCAATGGCTGACTGTTTCGGGATTGCCTTGGGAGTGGATTGCCAGGTCCTTCTCCCATTTTTGCGGTGCTGGGAATTGAACTCGGGACCTCAGAGACTGCAGCGCAGCGCTCTACCAACTGAGCTAAATCCCAGCCCAAATATTGCAGTAGTAGTGTTTTTCTGTATACATTCTCACAACATGCATTTATTGAGCACTTAACCAGTGTTTAATTGGTTCTGTGTATTTTTAACTCAGGACACAGCAGTAGCCATGTAATATACACACATCTTTGGTAAAGGAAATGCTTTTCCTCCCAAGCTTGACCGCCTCAAAATTACAGTGGAGGACAAAGATTCTAATTGCTGGCTCTTGACCCTTACATCTATATATTTTACTTAATTTATAGTTGGAAAAGCAGCTAAAAATGTTAAGAGTTCTTGCCAGTAGTTTGAGTTGTAATTTATAAGATAAAATACGTAAGTTCCGGAAAGCCCACACTGAGTATTGGGTCAAAGAGAAGAAATCCAAATTAATAGTAATTGATATTCGCGAGCACGGCCTGAGTCCTAGTTACATTTGTTTACCAATCATAGACTAATTTGGCCAACTGTATGGGTCACACAAAATAGCCATCAGCTCTGGGCGTTTAGGGCAGTGTGAAGACAATGGAGTCTGATAGTTTTTCCAGTCTCTAGAGTTCTCTGACCTCTGCTGCAAATAGCAGTTCATGGTTAGATGACTTGACATCATAGTTTAGCATTTGGAATTCTTTCAAAAAAAAAAAAAAGTGGTAATTAAGAACTTGTGCTTTTTCTCCAGCATATAAATGAAGCAAGTTTTTCAGTTATGTATTCCAAGGAACAGAATAATTGAAGTGAATTGAACATTGGACTCGGTAATCATGGAATTGGTTTCTGTTTGAGATTCGTTGGGTTTGGGTTAATGACACCATCACTGTCCTCCCAGGGCACACCTGTGAGCTTCTGAATGTCACACAGTTCTGAATGATTGTTATTGTTAACAGCCTTAGTACCCAGAACACTGTCAAGCATGTAGTAGGTGCTGAATTAGTATTTAATGTATCAGCCAGGGAATCTCCGAGGGAAAGATACAAAGAAACTGCATTATGATTAATGACAGTAGCAGCAATAATTCCTCCTTCATTTGCTAAAATTTCTAACCAGCTAGCCTCAAGTCAGTTCTTCCAGACCCTCTGAGCTTGCTTTTCTGTCAAGTGGCGTTGTTGTCATGTGAGACTTTATTTGATGATGAGAAATAGTCTCTCCTACACTTCCTTGAAGAGATGTGCTAGACAAAAACAAGATGACTTTGAAAAAGTAACACTGCAGTCCAGACTGTTCAAAGATACTTAGTTGGATTCAAAACCAGTTTCACAGTCTGCTTTAGGCAGGCGATTGCAACATGCTTTCCATCTGGGCCTAATGCGAGCCCAGAGAGCATTCCCAACTCCACTCTGTGGCAGGAATGTTGGCCGAACCCCCCCCCCCCCCCCATGGGCGTTGTTGCTATGGTGGAGGCATGACATAATTTAATTTTACTTTATTATTCACTGGATGTGCCCATTGTATGTTAGCCTCTGGGTGTGTTTACAAAGAGCTTAGGAAAGAAGTAGAGGTTGTCATGTCTGTGAAAAGGCTGCTGTGTCATTGTTTATAAGAGCCAAGCATGTTCACATGCACATGTGCCTGCATACACACACACACATGAATGTGTACCCCTGCCCTTCACATCCAGCACAGTCCAGGGGCAAGGGTGAATCCCCCTCCTACTAGTGATTGGTCAGCCTCAGATCTGCCTTCCCAAAGTCCCCTCCCCTTAGCCTGCAAATTCCTTGGGGCAGCTTGGGGCTTGGGCATGTGTGCACCTAATTTCTCAAAGAATGCACACATGTTACAAATCCCCCTGCTTATTTCTCAGAGTGTAAGTCAACTTTCTGGATTCAGATAACTTTCCTTGGCAGCCTTCCTAAACTTCGTAGGAGACACAAAAATCCAGAGTCCACAAAAACATCATTTACTCCTTAATGAAACTGAGCAGATTCAGGATGGGAGCATGTCTTCCCACTGTCCCCTGGCCCCTGAGGTGATGACAGCATGCGGTCTTTGTCCTGATGAGAGCAATGATGTATTTCAAGCATCTGAGGCAATAAAGAGAGGTGAGTTTGGCCGGTGTCCACATATTCAGATCCTTCTCCATGTAAAAAATAGCGGGTAGGAAGCTTTTCCCTTTTTAAGTATTTCTGGTGGGTTTTTATTTGCCATTGCTGTTGATAAAATGACTTCTTCCTCTTCCTTCCCAGTTGATTTGTTCATTTTAATTTTTGGCTCCAGCGGAGAGCCATAGTTAGCTGTAAAAGCACATTCCCTTATTTTCATCATCTTGCTGCAGCAGTTCTTAATTAGAGGCTTCATGAGTGACAGGAGTCTTTTGGTTCACCAACCAACAACCAACCACAAACACTGGCCATGCAGATCTAGCCTTGTCAAGCTGGGGAAATCGTGACAGCTTATAGGTTCTTATACATCCCACCCTGTATAGAGGTGCACAGCATTCATCCCGATCTAGCAACTTCCTGTAAACAGCCCTGTAAGCACATTATTTTAAAATATCTTTGTTTTGATCATATTGGACAGCTTCTACTTTACCAAACCAACTTGATGTCATTATTTAATCCCCCCCCCAATACTTGATTGGTCAGTGGCTATGAGGGACTTGAATCTTGGGATATAGGGTATCCTCAAGACCCAGGAGAGCTGGCCTGGGCTGGTGGATGAGGTCTCTGTAAGGGGGTTCTGTGTGTGTGTGCTGTCTACCTTGAAAGAGGCATGAGACATTTCCTAGAGCAACCATTTGCCCCCTTTAAAAATTATGATCCTCTGTCCTTATTAGTCTTTGCTCACATTCCTCCTAATCTTAGAGAACTGTGTGATTTCTCTTCCTTTTCCACCAGCATTTAAAGAAATTAAATTATTCCCTTTGTGCCCCATTAGAGATCGATGACATTGTGGGTATCATAAATGCAAGGATTTATACATTAGTTGGTGAAAGGCCCCCTTTTTTTTTTTTAGAGTGAGGGGGAACTAAATACTTGAGTCAGGTGTAAGTGTAAACACCAGCCTTTTAAGAATCATATGCAAAGCCAGTTGCTTAGCTTCAAATTTCCCACTATGATTCCACTTTTCGAAACCTAGGATAATACCATCAGGGTGGGTTTAGTTTGACTATCAGTTGTTATAGGTCAAATATGGTCTTATGGTTGTTAAAGTCTTAATAATGCCCTCTCTAATCCTGTGAGTTTTGAGAAGGAAATCCTGATGAGCAATCAGGCATTGCTGTGCGAGGTAACATCTTATTTATTGGCAGTATCCCCAGCTGAGCTCTCTTGTTAATATGTTTGCTTTGGTATTGTTGTTTTCTTTTTAATCAGAAATGCTTATCGGTAGGTTGCATGGTTGGGGAAATGGCATTTGTTTTTCAGTATTTTCCCAAAGCATGTTGAGAGAATTTTTCCAGTGTTAAATATATAATGATCCCTGTTTGAACATTGTGATTTTTGTATGGGATTTTTTTTTTTTTTAATGGAGATTGGTTTGTTAGCTTGGATGACTCTGGTTGATACGGTTGTGCCTCCTGATCAGAAGCCCTGACTTCTTGGTTCTTAGCAAAACATTCTTCCCTTGATAACTTGTAGGCACCCTTAGTGGAGGCAGTGGTGTGTGTGATGTCAGGAGATGTCAGAGCATTAGCAGGTCTGTGTTTTTCTCCAGTGTAGAGTTTTGTCATTTCTAATGATGACAATCCATCAGTCCACATAGTTCAAAATGAAGATAAATTGAATTAATGTATGTGAGTTAAATGACTCATTGATATAATTATACTGTGAAGATTTCCTTAGTGTAACCTAACACATTTAGTAGTGTTAATTGTAACAGCTTTGCATGGGAACGTTTAATTTCACAAGCAAACAGAATAATTTATTAATTCTCAAAAAATCTACTTCAAGGCCTAAAATGAGAAAGAATATGCATTTAACTGTAGTCTCAGCATGCTTTGGCTTATCAAACTGGAAATTGCTAATGTCTTCCTTTTTCAATTCCAACTTTTATTGGTACCTGTGTGCCCAATTCAATAGTATATCGAAATAAAAGTGGGAAATAGGTACTATCCAGTAAATCTTAATACGTTGTTGAAAATTGTGGAACACTAAATAATAAAACAGTTCTAATTGCAGTTAAAACTGTATTAGCGACAGAGAAGCCTGAACAAGAATGATAAACAGCCAAGGAAAAACACTGGACGGCAGAATCGAAGAAGGGTGATACACAGATTACATGCAAGACTCAATTCAAATATTTTGTGAGATTGTAGGCATGCTGGGTAAACCCCCCCCCTTTTTTTTTTTTTGCTGAAAAGCATGTTTTCTCTCATGTCAGAAATGATCACAGGAATCCTTTTAATATTCATTTAAATAGTTTTTAATTGGCTTCAGAGAGTTTAAAGTTCAGCATGAAGGTGAGATCTAAGCTTACTAATTAGATCGAATGCAGTTTGACTTAAAGAGGAGACTTGGTAATTAAGGAATTTCATACCAAATGTACATTTTGAAAACATTTCTGCTTCACGTCCTTGAGGTAAAAATTTTGTCCATTCTTTTCAAATAGGAATTTCTCCTACAGAACGATGATAAACTTGCATGTCCCTTGTTAGAAAATGACAATCATATTTTCCGCGCAGACCGCTCATTTGTGTGCCACTTAGCCGACATCCTGCGTTCGGGTTATTCTCTGTCTTTCTCCAAGTAGGATTTTGACTCGCCCAGAACGTCAGGATGAACACAAGTTGTTGTATCTTGTGTTTTCCCCCCACCAAGTTGTTTGATGCTGTTGAAATGGAAGGCTGAAGTAGAAGGGGGCACTTAAGCAGTGAAGGGTTTTTCTTTGTAAATAATAGATCAAGAGCACTGGATGTGTATCTAATGGAGCTGTGTGCGGCCTCCGTTTCAAGGACAGCGCGCTGTTTTAAAAACCACAACTACCGACCATCCCGTCTGCAACCTGTGGTCAGTTTTGTGGCTGTGTGTGTGTGTCTGCGTTTGTACCCAGTGACTCCTTACTGCCCCCCTCCTCTGCGGTTGTATGCTCAAACACCATATTTTATTTCATAAACTAAAAAAAAAAAAAAAAAAAAAAAAAAAAAAAAAAAAAAAAAAAAAAAAAAAAAAAAAAAAAAACAAAAAAAAAAAACTCAGTGAAAAAAATTACATATCTTTGAATGGTCCCTTCCTGTTAGCTGTCTTCTGTAATTGTGGGATGCTTTAAGGAAGCCAGGTCTGTTTTACTAAAATGTTTGAAAGAGCCTGTTTGAATATGGGGTGCTCCATCAAGAAAATGTGGCTATCTGGAGCCAATGGTAATGCAGAAATTAGTTTTTGTCAGAGCAGCAGAAAAATTGGGTTAGTTATGTTTGCGAGCATATTTTGTTAATTTGACGAAAAACTTTAATTTGCCATTTTCTCCCCTGTTCAGCGTTTACAAATCTATTCTTATATTTGCTGGTTTGAAACCCATATGTGAAAATTATAGATTTAATACTGTACTGTTATTGGATTATTTCATACAATTGCTAAAAGCATCCTAGGGCTTTGTTCTCTTTGTAGTTGAATTAGATATTTTATTACTTACGGTCTATATATTATACGTAATTAATATTTTCCTTTGTATTGTAAGAGTGCAAACATGGTCCAGCATCTTAAGAGATGTAGTCTGTCAAAAATGTAACTGAAAATAGAAATGTCAACATTAAATTTTAGACATCCAGCAGGAGTCCATGTGAAGAAAATGGAAATAAAACTACTGACTAAATCTAGAGAGCCTTTGTTTATTTTTGATACAGTCATTTGTCAAATTATGAGGTTGGTTACCCTAAATTGAAACAGTTGCTTTTTAGTATCCTTTTTCTCTTAAGCACACCCCACTCATTTGGGCCTATTTTTTTTTAAAAGGGTTAAAAATCATTTCCTTTCTAAAATAGGTTTCCAGATAAATAGAGATCTAGGTAAATAGATTTTTAAACCAAATATATTTTTATTACATACAGAAACATATGTTGAAAACTAATGCTTCTAACCTACTGTTTCCTTGAAAGAAAATCATTAATCTTCTCAGATGCAAGTGTAAAGTTGATCCAGTTTAGCCTTCTTGTCCATAAATCGTTGATTATTGGTTTTGAAGGAAAGCACACGGTATGAATATGTTTTGAATTTTAACTTTGAAATCATAGATGTATAACATGTTCACTGCAGTCAAATCACAAGCATTGAGAACCCATTTGAAACGATTTTTAAAGCATTCTTGTCAGGGCATTATTTAATGGGAATGATAAGTTTCAGATTTTAGGTTTTAGAAAGTTGAGGTTGGCTGTGCTTCAAATCTGCATTTTAACTGCTTTGAAAAAAATGGCTTTGCTTGTCTTCAGGGGGAAGCAAATAACTTAGGGACATCAGTTCATTCTTTTACAGTCTTTCATCCCTAAGTATAACAAATTGTTTCTTTTATTAATGTGGTAC
>VMDO01002102.1:110319-179044 GCA_007922755.1 Pedetes capensis
GGAGAGGATATGTATGTTTAAATGTTCATGTCACAGAATCTGTGTAGCACATTCTGATTCTTGTCTTTGTACCACTTCAGATAATTCCTACTTGAAAAAAGTAAAAAAGAAGGTAGGAAACGCTGCAACTTTACTGTGGGTTTGTGACTGTTAAGCAGAAATCCTACACATTAATAGAAGATTTTGTACTGACCATAACATAAACATAGAAACCACATGTTAAAAATAGGCTGCTTCTGTTCAGCAGTAGTTATTTACTAGGGAATGAGAATTATAGAGGAAGAGTTCCCAGGATTAAGAGGGACATTTCTAGTAAATTAGTTTAGGTTTAAAATGAGAGAAGACGGTAAAGCATTGTCCAGAAGTACTTGGGCCTGGTATCCCTCCTGCGCCAGCAGCATTGCTTCAGTTGTCATAGGGGAGAAAAGAGCAGGAACCCCTATTGCAAGAAGGAGCAATTCACGTAATTAATCTTGCCATTGTAAAAATCATTTGTAAAATTTGCATTATTAACATTATCAAGTCACTAGTTGGTGAGACATCAGACATGACGAGAGTGAAGGGCAGCTTAGGGAGAACTGGGCTTTAAACCCTCAGTAGATCGGAGTTAGGATCAAAGGCGCTTGCTTTATGTGGCTGTGCTAGACTTTGAAGTCATGACTGCACCTACAGCACTCATTTCATCAAGTTCACTGGTGTCTTAATAGCAGATCAATAAGTTTCAAAGTCGGAGAGTTAATTTGATACTAGTGCTGATGCGGTCGTGCTGGGGAAGCCGGGAGAGAGGCAGAGAAGGCTGCCTGTTAACAACTCCAGTACCCTAGCGCACAGAGATGCAGATTAAGGATGTGTGCATAGCCCTGAAAGCAGGATATGGCTAGGAATGGGGAAGCTGTGGACTGATAAAACTAAGGGGTCCTTAATTTAGACATCTCAGGTTGTTTGGAAGCTAGTCTATGCTTGGAAAATCCTCCGTTAGATGTATGTGTAGGTGTGTGTGCATATATACCAGTTTAGTGTACACAGGTGATGGAAATGCATGCACAGGCCTTTTCAAGGACCATTTATAGGCTTTATTGGGTCATGTGGGGAAAAAGCGATACAAAATCTGTGGTGTTTGAAAGGAACTTGTATGCTTGCATCATGGAGATTATGTGGGTTTTTAAAAAGTGGTGTTGGGAATATCTCCTTAAATATGTAATACCTAGGTGATAATAATTTGATAACATACATTTTGATTCATTAAAAAAAAGAACTGTTCGTTACAGCCTAACTCGCCGTGTGTAGAAACAGATGGGATTCTTTATTGCACTCTCTGCGTTCCCCTACAAGATTTACTTTCAGGTCTCCCCACTTAGAACGTACATTTTTTATGATCTATTGCAAAGACTTGTTGGACATAAAGAAACCAGCAGATAAAGGCGCTGTTAAATCGAAAGAGAGAAGATGGCAAGTTGGGGCAAGGTGGCATGTTGTATGTGTGTTTGGGGTTTTTCTTTGTTTTCAGTGGTTTTACCTGGGTCCTTCCTGTGGGAAAAGTATAAACATTATGGAGTGGGTGGTAGAGATGACATCAGAAGCTGTTGCAGGATGGGGCTTGGGAAGGCACTTTGTGTGTGTGTGTGTGTGAAAGAGGAGGGTGTGAAGATACAGAGTTCAAAGATGCAAATCACAAGAAAGTAGAAACCTTAAAAAAAATTTTTTTAATAGGAACTTTGCCATCTGTATGTACAGCACAGGCCTCCCAGCACTGAAGGTCAGATTCACACCCTTTTCGAACAAAACTCTAATTTAGAATGTTCATCTAAGGGTTGATAATGGCATTAGAAGGCTGGTGGGGTGGTCAGTGGGTGTTGAAGATTAGCTCAGTGGCCAGGATGGCTTTACCTAGACCCCTGCGATTCATTGGGTAGATTAACCGTCACATCTGTCATTTTATCCCTTTTACCACATTTTAAAATATGAAAAGGGGGGTGGAAATATCTTCTCGAAGACAATTTATATGGAGCAAGCCAATGAAGCACGCTATTCCTAAAATGCCTAAGAAATCGCTATATGTGTGTGTGTGTCTATGTATGTATATCTATAATGTAATTATACACGATATAGCTCTGCTTGACACAGAGGTGTTGAAATGATTTGGGTGAATTCAAATAAGTTGGTTATAGCAGGTAAGCCGCAAGTTTTTAAACTTAATTCCTTTTAATTAGTCTTTTGCCTATGTTGTAGAGGAAGTTCTGTGTGGCAGGAATGTGTAAGCCATTTTCTGCTGTTGGGTTGATTGTGCAGTTCATTAAGTTGCTGTTAGTTGAATTTCTGACGAAACTTCCATTTCCACTCAGCCGCACCCCAGATTAGCCAGTGTCGACTCCTAAGAAACGTACTCTTTAGGACTGTCTCTTAATGGCGTTTTGGGATGCGCAGCTTGTGTGAGGGGCTTTCGCTGAGTTGTGTTGGGTCCTGTGTGCTGATGACAGAAAGATGTCACTGTTAAAGGGAACTTAAGAGTTTCTCTAAATGTAATGGTTCATCCTGAATAAAGTGAGAGAGACAGTGCTTGGAATCTGGGGAATAAGAGTGGAAGGAGCTGAGCTGATGAAGGTGTTTCTTGTCAAATTTGTGTAGGAATTATTTACCGTGCTGTCTTTCCCGAGCCGCCACAGTAAAAGTGAAGACATGGAAAATTATCCCAGATGGGACGAATCGCTCGTTCTCTGTTCTTTTTTTTTAAAAAAAAAAGGAAAAGATTTCAGGGAAAAAAAAAGTCGTCTTTTTCTTCAGAACAGTGTGAATAAAATCTGGACAGCTGTCGAAAAAGATATGCTGTCTGCATTTTTAAAAAAATTTCTAGCCACCACCATAACTAAATAGCTTGAATAGTGTATCTTTTCTTTTTTTTCCCCTTCATACATAATGATCTCTACTTCATTAAAAGCGTATTAATCTGGTTCCCAGTCTCTTGGGAGACACCTTAAGATGATGATATTGTGGGTTTTTTTCCCCCCGAATTGTTTTAAAAAAAAAATTCTAGCAGATTTGGTCCCTGTCAGTCAGAAATAATTGTGTTCTTAATCTTGTCCCTGATGGATGACTTGGAGTTCAGCAACGGACCGGCTCCAATGACAAATACAATATTAATATTCATTAACTGCTTTGACAATGCTAATTTTGATGCAGTAGTAAAGGGCCTTCCAAAGTTAGCGGCCAAAGCATCAGAGCTGCGCAAGGTGGCAAGATAATTTGTGCTGGTTTGCTGAGCTGAAGGCTTTTAAAGTCTATAGCAAAAAGCTAGGTACCACAAACAAAAAAGAGAAAGGGGAAAAAGTTCTGAAGCATTGGAAGGCAGGGCTGCGGAAATAATACGATCACAGTCCGCTAAAAAATTTGACACCTCTGATGCAGTTTCTTTGAGTGAAATTTCTACAAAGTTGCAACAAAAAAGCATAGCATGGTAAGTCAGCACATTCTTGATTTTGTTTAATCTTTTTGATCTTTTCAATTATCGCTATTTGAAGATCAATAGTCATTTTTTCCTACTATGCTTAGAAGATGCGCAGCGGTGGTTTAATATGTGTTAGGACCATTTGCTTTAAAGGACACATCCACAAGTTTTGGTAGTTTTTTTTTTTTCTTTAAGTTATGAAAAAATGTTATACAGTAAACTGTTCTGAATTCTCTTACCTATCAATGGCTTTAACGGTCTGTTTTGGTTTTGGTATCGCCCCCTCCCACAAAAAATAGAATTCAGCACGATAATTAAGCTCTGGATGTTGTCAAGAATTTAGAGGGTACTTTGAGCTGGCAAAAAACTTGGGAGTGAAGTGGTCTTCTAACTTTATCTAAATTCAGCTAGATTCCTCCCCTTCCTTCTCTGAATGGCATCAGATAGCTATTAAAGCTTAATTTCGCTGGAGAACTGCAAAGCACTACTTTCACCAACTTAGGTGAACTCCTTTGGACTATTGAAATTGCCTTTATGTTTGCCAAGTCGGCAAACAAAATATCAGGCTTTGTTCTTTTGATTGAATGCCGGGTTGGGGGGAAAAAAGAGAAGAGTAAGAAAGCCCTGCCTTTTTTTTTTTTTTTTTTAACGCCCCCTCCCTTTTTCGGGGGTGGATTGTTGTGGAACCCGGGGAGATCCCGGTTATTGTGCGCTTCCCCATCAGGCAAGATAATTCTGTGAATGGAACTGTGCGTGAGCATCTTGTCTGGCGGCGGTGCTGGTGTGTGCTGCTCCCCTGTGCTGCGGGCGCGCGGCGCAGGCTGCAGGGCGGGTGCTGCCCTCCAGTGGAGCCCGCGGCCGGCGCGGGCCCGGGCCATCGGGCGCGGCAGCATGCCCGCGAGCCGGCGGCGGGAAGGACAGCGCCGCGACCCGCTCTAGATGGTAAGCGGCCCCGTGCCAGCGTTGACGGCGGGCAGGCGGAGCGCGGTGGCCTGCCCGCAGCATTCCCTACCCTGCCCGCGTGTCCAGCGCCGTTGCATGCTCTGCACCCAGCCTGTGCAAGGTCTGCTGTCACTTCGCAATAACTTTGAGATTGATGTCCTGTGACTGGTAAGGTGCCTGGTGGATGGAGTCAATTTTTTTTTTAACGTCCTTCAAAACATAACAAAACAAAACCCCAAAAAAGGAAATTGACAATGCCTTTTGCCCGCATTCTCCCCATGAAACATGCTGCTGCTGCTGCTGCTTCTATTTCTTCTTCTTCCTCTTCCTCCTCCTCCTCTTCCTCTTCTCCTCCTCCTCCTCCTCCTCCTCTTCTTCTTCTTCTTCCCCTCCTCCTCCTCCTCCACATTATTGTTATTATTATTTTATTATTAAGTTTGGAAGTGAATATCTGTGCAGGGTGGGAGTCTATGACTTCCCCTCTTTTCATTCACCCAAGTTAAAGTCACGGTCCTCCACCCTCTTTGTTCCCCTCCTCCCCAGCTCCAAATATTTTCGTAAAGTATCTGCATCTTTCTCCTTTTCAAATATATATGTGTGTATATATATGTATATATCTGTTCATATATCTATTCATACACACACACATATATATATATATATATATATATATATATATATATATATATATATATATATATTCCTCTGAAACTCATTTGCCCTTCCTCCCACCTCAAACCTCTTTATTTCAAACAGCAAGACCAAACTTTGCAGGGTGGTACAATGGGGTCTGTGAGGTGGAAATGGGCACTTCCTGTCCTTACTTCATTTCTCCTCCACATGATTGTAATGCTATGCTAAAAAGAAAGGATGCTCTGTGTTTTTGATTTGGGGAAGTTGTTTTTTTGCCCCCCTTGTTAATCCCACGGAACTTTGCAGCACTTGATCACCTTTTGATTTTTTTAAATGGATATGTCGTAAGGATGGGTGTACGTCTGACAAATTGGAGTGCTCCGGGGAATGCTAAACAGTGTGATGGGACAGCAAATCATCCGGAAGGAGTTTCTCAGGAGTTTCTAGTTGCAGAAATTCAAGAGATTTCCCTTTTCTTTTTAAGGAGGAGGAGGAAGAGGAGGAGATCTGTCTGGAATGTGTTGGCTCTTCTTGTCATTTTCCTTGTCTTCTGAGAAAGCCGGAAAATAAATTCCTAGTCCAAGTTGCCCATCGTGTTTGCAGCACTTTATAAGTGATTGTTGCTGAATGATTGGGAGCTGTCCATCAGCGGGCAGAGAACTTGCAGTTTACTTAAGAAATTGCGTGTGCAACAAAGGCAGTTGCCAGGAGTATGGTGGTCTGGGTGAATAGAGGGAGGGAAGGCAATTAGGGGGCTGTGTGGTTGGGGCTTTTTACTTGTCAAACTGGAAGCTCATTGCTTTTGTTACTGTTATGTAAAGGGAAATGGCAGGGTTTTGTTTTGGTATTAAGGGCCTTAAAGATTGCTGCCTGACACGCAGGAAAGCCTGATAAGTCCAGAAAGAGGGGCTGCAGAGCAGGATTTTAAAACAGAAAAGAAAATGAAGAATTCCTACTTTTTATTATCTTGAAACCCTTCCAGCTCTTGTTTTTGTTGAATTTTTTTTTTTTGGTGGTTGGGGGAAGGCAAGGGTTATTGTCCAGTGTCTTAACAGATTGCTTAAATACCTATGTCATGTGGGGTCGGAGATAAACAGCTGGGCAATCAGTGCAGAAAGTTAAAACCATCTCCTTTATCTTAGCTGTCCTGCCTTCAGAGAAACTAAATCTTTGCCACCGGTCTTGCTTCCAGCAAGCCAGGTCTGGGACATTTACCTGTGTGTGCCAATCGGAGTTGGGTACTTGCTTTTGGAGAGGGTGAAGTTCTGGATGAGTTTTGTCCTTGGGGTTTTCTGCTATCTAACTTCCCCCTTGCCTGGGCATCCGCCCTCCCCTACTGCCCTCCTACATGTGAAAGGCAACAATTTCAGGCCTGTGATGTCCAAGGGGCTCAGCTCAAACTAAGTTAAATCTACACAAATGTACCTGGCGCTGGGTCTTAGGAGAGCCCCAGGAAAGGTTCACCTGGGCATCTCTTTGCCTCTCCCTTTCTCTCCTGTGCCCCCTCCCCTTCTTGCTTTCTGGGGGACACTCACAAATCCCTACAGCCAACGGAGCAAGGTGGCCAGAGGTCTGATGCTTGCAATGCCGGTGGCCCCAGGAAGCCTACTTTCTCCTGCTGCCAGGGAGGTCAGCTGAAAGTCTTCCAGGCAGAGTCTCTTGTTCTGGAAGGAAAAGAGGGTGTGTAAGAGTGGCAGGCAAGGCCCTGCAAAGTGTCACATCCGTGTCACCGTGACAAGAAAATATACTTTCCTCCTCCCTCCCCCTCTCCTATCGCAGCCCTTTACCTAAGAAATTTGTTTTGAGGGATTTGACAATCTTGCAGATAAAGTGCCTGCCTCCTACATCCGGTTGATCATTTTCCCTCATGGCTGACCGTAATTTCTTTGCTACTCTGAGCAGCAGCTCTGTCCCTGCTGCCCAAGGTAACGGGTGAGGGAGGGGGACTTTTCTGAGGTGCCCTGAGCTGGCTGGTGAGAATGGACCTACCCCCTCCTTTCCTTCATGGATCTTGGAGTAGTAAAGATTAGGAACTAGAAGGAGGTTTTTAATTTTTTAAAATTAAATTTAATCTGCAACCAGCTGAATTAGATTATTAATTTTTTCTAAACAGTTTTTTTAGGGATGGGTGTGCAAGGGTAAGAATTAGTAAAGTCATTATAGGCAACTTGAATGAGACCTTGGAGCATTTGGAGTATATCTGGCCAGAAACCTGGAGCCCTCTCTGTCTTTTAAGATGCTTTTTTCCAGCTCTTTAAGTGAGCTGTGTAAAGGGAGGGGAAGCTGGGAAGAAAAAGAAAAGTAAGAAAAGCCAGGAGGGAGGAAGAAAAAAGCGGGCCTAGTCCCACCTTGAAAGTACAGAGAAAGTTTTCTCGGAGGTGGAGAGGGAAAGAAAGGCAGAGAGGTTATGTACCCCAGGGATGCAGTTGTAGTGGGAATGGAAGATTTGAGTGGGAAGGGAGGCACAGTGGCCTCTGGGGTCTCCCTCTTGCAGCAGTTGGGCGCTTGGCACCTCAATTTGAATTGCTGGGTGAGTAGCAGGGTGTGTGTGTGTGTGTGTGTGTGTGTGTGTGTGTGTGTGTGTGTGTGTGTGTGTGTGTATCCATGCTCATGGTCTTGATTAAACCTGTGCTTCCTTTCCTTTCTTTAAAAAAATTCTCTTTCTTTCTTTCTTTCTTTCTTTTTTTTTTTTTAATTCCGAGAGTGGGAAGGAAAAACCAAAACAAGGATAAATGGTCAAGGCAGGCTGTGTCCTGTCACTGCATAGTTTTCACAGCAGCTTTTTGGGGCAGGCAGGGGAAAGGGTTAAAAGAAGATGGGGAGGAGAGAAAGTCTGACTTTCATCACAGTCCTAACAGTCTTTGGCAAGTGAGCTGGAATCTGGGCAGCTTGGCGGGCATTGGGGTTTCTTTTAACAAGCCCCTTTCTTCTTCACCCACCAGAGTGGGCTGCCCTGGAAGAGAGGAGGGGGAAGTGGCCTGGCCTCGTCAAGGAGCTCAGAGCCATAAGGCTCGTCCAGTAGTGGGGCTTCTGTAAACTGCGTATTTGGGTTTCGTGTTTAGTGCTATTTTCCGTTGCTCTGTCTTTGGTTGCACTTATTTTCAATCTCCAAGTTTAGTTGTTGGCCTTTCCGGGCGCTGGGGTTGCTTGTGGCATTTGTATTTTTCTGAACTTAATAAAAAATGTGTTTTGGAAACCCGAGTGCAAGACTTATGACAGGTTGGGTTGTTGGTGATTAGGAGAAGGCTCTTCTGCAATGCAAACGAGGGGTTTTGGATACACGATCCTGTGTTCCGTCACTGGGGCACATCTTTTGCCACATGCAGTAAGGGCATTCTCTTGAATTTGGAGGCAGTTCGTTCGTTGTCTTATTGTTTTCCTTGTCAAATAGCCAAACAGAAATGCTTGGGATGATTGACCAGTCAGATCTAATTTTGGGTGGAGAAAGAATGAAATGTACTATAGATGATGAAAGTCATTTTGTTTTTAAAATCATGAACTGAAACTATATGTCATATTAAAGGACAAAGTGGTAGATACTTCTCTAAAGTTGAGCATAAAGCAACAACAGGTGTAAGTCTTCCTTTCCAGTCCTACGTAGCTTTCTAGTGCAATCCAGTCATGGAAACTGTGGGAATTTTCAGGAAGACAGTGCAGGCTAGTACTGTGTAAATTTTGTATGCCGCAAACATTACACCCAGTACCTTCTCCCATGTCAAGATTCCCGAGAGGTCCCAAACCCTGGTTTACTCAAATGACTTGGCATTTCATGCTGCCTTGGGGGAAGGTAAATCTCCATTCTTGAGGTCTTATGAGGAGGGCCTTGCTTTCAAAGAGTAAATTTCCAATTCCAATGATACAGATACTATAATCTTCATATTGTCACGAGAGGCAGCTGCATTGACATTTTCTGAAAGCAACAGAGCCTGCAGCCTTGTCTTCTCAGAGAAACCTCCCCGTGGTGGTTTGGGGTTGGTGGGGGGCCCTGGCTGAACTATGTAATGGAATTCTTTCCCTCTGCAATAGTGTAGAATGTGATGAAATCCTGCCATACCCTCAGATTACATACTTTTGCACACATCGGAGAAATCTTAAGAAAGGGAACATCGCCTGGGTCATTCCCCCGTTCCTGTGAACTTTCCACCCATCAGCTTGCGATCAGAAGGAGCCCTGCTCAACTCCAGGTCTTCTTCTTCATGGGCATCATTTACTGGGCCCTGATATCTTTTAAAGGATGCCCATGTTTGTGGCACAGACGGCACAAATGGAGCAGTACGGTGCATTTTTGTCTGTGTCTGTCTTCCTTTCCGGGACTTCTTGCTAAATCCAAGGGTTTGGGGGTTTACGTTTGATGGGCCATGCGAATGAAGTATTCCTTCTTCCTTTTGGTTTGCCCCCTCTTTTCTAGGGGAAGAAATGTACTTGCTCTGAAGGAACTAGCTATTTCTTGAACTCTTACCAGACTCGGTGGAGCAGGCATGATTTTCAGATATAAGCTGAGATTCAGACCTTAGGCCCAGAGTGCTGGAGAATGACAAAACACAGTTTTAGCAGCTGTTCCTTGTAAGTGAATTAGGAAGGTGGTGGTGGATTTTGTTCACTGCTTCTTTCTTGAACTGCCCAGGATATAATAGCCATTATACACTTTAAAATTATTCTCAATTGAAGTTGGTGATTTCCTATTTAGGAATCCTAGATTTGAGGTTGTTGTGTTTGGGGGAAAGGGGTAGCCTGGAAATCATTATTATGTTTCAAATTTGAGCTTTTGGATTTCTTCATTTGAAATAGGTTGGATTTATCCCTGGCTTTGTTTAGAAGATCGACTCTCCTAGAAACAGCTGTACCCTCTTACCCAATTCCCAAACATTCTCTGTGAACTCCGATGCTCAGTAAGATTGATTATGCTAATGCTAATCATTTAATACCCAAGTAGTGGAGAAATATTTGGCAGGAGGGTGGAGGTTGCAAATTCCTGGGAAATTACTTAGGGACGAAGAAGTAGTTTCTCCTTCATCACTGAGACCTAATGGAGGATTAGGACAGCCAGGGAACCCCACGGTGCCTTTGCACCCCCTTGCTGACCTCCTTGTTGAGAATTTCCATGGCTTGGCTTGCTGCTGGAGAGAGTCAGGCAGGAAGGAAACCCTGGAAACCGGCTGGGCAAGGATGAGCCTGGACCAGCGGGCGAAGACTTAAGCTTGCAAGTGTTTTAAGGGTTAGTTGGGGGAGGCACAATGGGATGCTTTCTTTTTATTGGAAAATAAATGAGAATGAGTGGAAATAAATTATGTTTAATGAACTTAACTGGAAGTAATTGTTCAAGAGCCTGTGAAAGCCCAGGCTTCACTGGGTCAGGCCTTGGCTGCGACTTTCACAAAGCCGGGCAGCTGGAGCACATCTTTATTTTCCAGGTTCGGAGGTCCCCCCCTTGCATGTACATCCCAACACCTCCAGCCCCCACTCCCCCTGCTCCCCACTTCCTTTTCGGGGATTACAAACAGATCCTTAAGAAGAGCTGAACTTGACCCTTTAGGCCCTCAATTATCGCGATTGGCCATCTGTTTAGCATGTCACCAGCTAACCCGCCTGGCTCCCCACCAAAGGGCCAAGAACTTAAGATGGTTCGAGTTAGTTCCATATATATGTGCATGTGTGTGAGACTTTGGGTGAAAACTGACTGCACGTTTGTCCTCTCCCTGCCTGCTTCATTCAATCATTGCCTTGCAAAAATAATTTTAATGTCCATGTGAGTCCATGCGAAACTATGAATCGGCAGAATTTCGCAGCTGGCAGGGCGAATCTTCACTCTTCTTCCTCTTCTTGCTGTCTAAATGAATTTGATTCCGAAGAGAGAGAGGGGAAATAAAAATCATCGTCGATGGTTTATAAAACAAATAAACAGCACCCTTCAAATCAGGCTTTGGGGCTGTGGGAGCTGGAAACTTTAAGGCCCGGTGGGAACTTTGCACGGCCCCTGGCCAGAGGTACAGCCTGTGCCCTGCCACCGCAGATGGACATTTCTTTTCCTCATCGCACAGGCTGATCTCTTTCCACCTTGTTTCTCCTAGTAAAACTCAACCCCAGAGGATCCTTCCCTCTTTTATTTATTATTTTCAACAGCAGCAGTGCGGTAGCTATCAATAGATGTCTTGTCCGGGAAAACAATACACCATTAGCTGGGAGCAGAGCCTTCCACAGAAAGGAGCAATATTCGGCTATGAAAGGACCCTGGCCACTGCTTGGGATGGATCCTGGCTAGGCTTCCAGTGGCTTGAGGGAAGGCTGAAAGGTTCTGAAGAAGCATATTTGGGGCCGAGGAGGAAAGGCCTGCCTGCTGGCTTTTCCTTCTGTAGATATGAGAGGTCTGCAGGATGCTCAAGCCAGACGCTGGCCAGCTGTGGTGATGGTGTGAGGTGAGGCTGCAGCCCTGGTCCAGGCTGCCCTGTGTCTCCCCTGGGGTCCTTCCCACACAGAGAGGCTTGCTCAGTGTTGAGGTACTGTTTTGGGGATAGGGAGGTTACCGTGCTGACTCTCCCACCACTCTCTGGTGCCTGGCCTGCGAAAAACAGAACCAGTGGAGTCACCAAAGGGTTGTTGATGACTCGGGAACAGCAGCAGCCCCTCCTTCGCCTTGCCCCAGCCCCTCCTCCTCACCAGCTCTGGGTGGCTCCAGTGACAGGGCTGGCCTTGGTGTGGCCACAGTAGACAACATTTTCAGTGTCTGGAAAGATGCGTGGATATTCCGTAAACTCATTCTGTGTATGTAAACCTGCAGGGGACGTGTCCCTTCCTAAAGCCAACTTCAGCCCCTGGGAGGGCTGATAATTGAAGACTCCTGAAGTCTTTCCTTATCCACGATGAGGAAGGGAAAGGCTGACAAATGCTCCTCTGTGTGGCTTTTGTTTTATTGTGCTGGGCTCCTAAAGGCGCTTTCTGGCCCCATTTTTCTTCTGCAGAAAGAGAGCAATAGGGGGGCGTATTGAAGAGGAGGCCGATGGAGGGACCACAGCTAGCAATGGCTCTATTTGTTTTCAGCGTCTTTGATTAATAGGTTGCGGGGGTGAATGGCGAGCTTTCATTCCCTTTGGGTTACCCCCTGTTATAGGAGGTTGAGGGGCTGGGGTTAGAGGGGGGCTGGCAGGAGGATCCAAAAGTGCCTTAATCAATCTTTCACTTGCCAAGCCCGGATTTATGAGCAGTGTTTGGACTGGTGTGTGGGCTCTTGGCGATGAGGGTGGCGTGGCCAAGTGGCAGAACACTACACTTAAGGGTTCTTGAAAGGTCAGAGGTCAGCCGCAGGGGTGCCCCCTCCTCAGGTCCCCTCCCCCCACTGTAGGTTGATGAGTACTTCCAGTGGAAAGGCTTTATGAGCTTTGAGAGCGTTAAAAGAATCTTTCCTTTATAATTTTAACTATTCATTGCTCAAACCCACAGAACTTAATGAACTGAATAGGAGTGGTCTTTACCTGGGAAATGGCAGTTTCTTTAGGTAGAAAGCATAACGCCCTGATAACTTGAGGACACAGGAGGGTTTTGGCTCATTTTAAATAACATATCGTTTGCTTCATTTGATGGGTTCAGCTTTTCAGCTTTTTCTTTGGTTTCTCGTCAGCCTAGAACTGACCACATGTAGTGTTTTTATCACCAGAGTCCTGCTGGGCCCTGATACTGCATGTTTGTATTTGGGAAACAGAAACATCCTATTAAATGGCTTAGCTCCCTCCCCCTTCCCCCCTCCCATAACCAACCCAATGCTGTAAAAACCTCTGCTAAAAATAAACAGTGCACTGCGGCAAGAGGCTTGCCTGGTGGAATCAGGGGGTCCTGGGCTGCTTCTAATTTTGGATTTGGGGATGGGGAAGGCAGGGGCCATTGTTTGCTAAAACTGGTGTAGGTTGCAGAGAGTTGTCAGTGGGGCATTTGAGGACCGGTTCCCACTCCGAGTCCTGCCTGAGTCTTTATCCAGTTGGCCCAGGCTGATCTCACGGGGAGCCTCTTGCTCCATCAACACGGCCATTACCAGTATCGATAGCTTGAGTCTCCACAGACATCACTGGAGGGTAGCTATAGCATGGGATGTTGGAAGCAGGCATGTGGGCCTGCAGGCTTGGAAACGCCACTCCCAAGGCACATGACCTTGGGGACATTTCTTTACCCATTCTATAAAGCTAATAACACATGCCAACCATTCATTGGTTTGTCGTGAGGTTTAATTGAATGAGTATGTCCCAGGCTCACACAGGCTGGTACATAGCCCTGCTCCCCAAAGCAGGGGCAGCTCTGAGCTGTGCTGGGGTGGGTGAGGGTGCTTTCATGTGGCAGTCGGTCAGTCACTGTCTTACCATTGGACCATCCAGACAAAGGACTCGCTAGGTGGGTTGCAGATGCTAATAGCATATATGGGCAGCTGTGCCATCAGAGTTTTGAAATTATGTGGAATATTTTATGAATGTTTACTTTGTGGCTCAGAGATTCACAGCTTTCCTCCTTCTCAAAGGGGTAAACAAATAATAGTAACTTAAGCTCTTCATGAAGCAACCTCTACTGTCAGGACCATTACTTGAATATCAGTTAGCTCTCTGATTGTGTACCCAGGTATTTTTTAAGACATGCTTAGGTAAACTAGTTACCTGAGAGGCACCAGGTTTTGTGTTGCAGATGGTTGCCTTGAACCTTGGACTCTGAAAAGATAAAAGGGGAAGAGAATGAATATTGCAGACTGTTTTGCCCACTGTCAGCCCCAGTACTGACTGTTGCTTTAATTCGGTCCCCCTAATGCATTTCTGCAGCCATAAGACCATCAGATCTCGGGAAAGCTAAGCAGGGTCGGGCCTGGTTAGTCCTTGGATGGGAGACCACCTGGGAACACCAGGTGCTGTAGGCTTGGGAGAAGGACCTGCAACCCCCTCCCAAAAAATAATCAGCCATTGAAAACCCTATGAATAGCAGAGACACACTAACAGTAGTGTTTTGCCTGTTGTGTGACGGGTCGTTATGAGTTAGATACCAATTCAGTGGCACCTAACAACAACAACAACAACAGTGCATTTCTGGAAGGTTATCTGTGTCCTTCTCACAACTTTTTATGTCTGGATTTTTGTAGGGTCAGATGGTTTTAAACATAATACTTAAAGACCTCTTTAAAGAAGTGGGAGCTGTTCAGAGAGAAGGGAAATGTCTAAGGGACCTCTTATCATCTGAATTTTTCTCTTTCATTTGCATTAAATGTTACTTTATGGTGCACACCCTGATTCTGGAAGGACTTGGTCATCTCCAAGTATTTTTTTCTAAACTCTCAGCTCCTCTGTCACAATCTTATTTGTTGGCATAGTAAAGTGATAGTTTTTCTCATGAGATATTGAAATATATTTATTAAATATCACTTTTTTTTTTTTTAAGAACATGTGGCTAAGGCACAGGGTGGCCACAGATCATCCATACTTTTCTGTTCCATTGTTGTGGTTAGGTGCTGTTGAGTTGGTATCCAACTCATAGCGACCCTCATTGGGTGTTCAGTGGCAGACAGTTTTGGGATTGCCTTGGGAGTGGATTGCCAGGTCCTTCTCCCATTTTGCGGTGCTGGGAATTGAACTCAGGACCTCAGAGATTGCAACGCAGTGCTCTACCAACTGAGCTAAATCCCAGCACCTTCTGTTCCATAGTGGCATCCTTATCTTTGCAAGAGGGCATGCAGTCTGGGCCTGTGTTCTTCCCTCTCTGAGTTTAATTAGAAGAGACTGGAAGGGTAGCTGACCTCATCATCATTAATATTCATTGCATTGCAATTTGCAGTTTCTTTGAATTTTGTGTTTAGCTGTGTGCCAGGCACTGGTGTACTGAGCACTTTGTGTGCATGATCTCATTCAATTTTCTCAAGCCCATGGGGTAGACATAGTTGTCACCAGAGTTTGTAGAAACAGATACAAAGTCCAGAGGTGTAAGGTCACCCAGCCAGACCAGGAAGCCAAGTTTGCACCTGGGCCCTTACTCTTGGTCCCTATGCAAAAGCAGCCAACTCTAAAACCATTTTAAAGGCACTGGTGTAATTGTGATGGTGTCTGCAAGAGCATTAGATCGAATGGTTTCTGGAGGCACATCCCCCAACCCACCCTAGCCCCTCCTCTCCGTTTCTAGGTAGACTGCCCCGAAAGAGCCCAGTCTTTGCTGGAAGCCAGCCCATGTTGATCAGCTCTGACCTGTTCTTCTTCTTCTACCATGTACATGGTAGAAATTTGGTGGTTCTCATGCAGTTTTTGAGCTGGTACCCACCATTCCCACAGGTTGGGCATTGCAGGGGTTGCAGAGTCCCAGAAGACCTAGTTCTTGTCCTGAGGGAACTTACGTATAGTGGGGCCAAGAAAGGTGTGTACACGCACTCTAGCAGAAGGCAGAATGTGATGTGGAAAGAAAAGGCTGTGTGGGTACTGAGGCTAGAGCGATACAGACTTTGTAGGAAGAAAACCTAACGTCATAAAGCAATCCGGGTATTGACAGGCTGGGGAGAGCAGCAGGAAGACCCTGGCCTCGGCAGACGTGACTGAGGGCTTTCTTCCCTTGTGTGGGAACCAGTGGGTTTGGACAGACAAGTGGTCATGCATTTATGGGGACCTCCTGATGTACAGTCAGAGTCAGAAAGGAAGTCTGTGTCCTGGTAGGACTCCCCATTGTTTTTCTGCTAAAGCCAGACAGTACTTAAAATTCCAGTTCCCTTTTACCTTCTCCACCCCCGTCCACTATGTTAAAGTTTTGACTGACTAGGAAAAGACTAGTTGGCTAGGCTCAGGTGTGTGGAGTAATATGGGGGGCATTGGCAGCTGTCACAGAGCTCAGTCTTTGATTAACATTACCTGTCTACCTGTGTCTAAAGAGAGGGAGAATTCAGTTTTAAATCCACACCTACTTTTACTGTTGCCCAAATGCTGTCTCCATCTTTCCCTGTACAAACAGAAGAAGAGGGCTCCCTCACATTTCTTGTTAATCCTGTGCAAACAAAGGCTTGGGATTTGTGCTTCTGTACTGCAACATCACCAGGCAGCCCCTCCCTAATAATAACAATGATGATAAACCGCCATAACTGATAGACTTACTGTGGACTAGGTCTGTGCAAGCCTTCCTGTGGGTTCTTGAAGAGCTAGTGCTTGACTCAGGATTAGAACTCACGTCTCTTAGCCTCTGTGTTTGCCTTTACCTGTGTGGTTCCCAGGTGTGGGGCTTCCCCCTCCTGGCTGAACAGAAGAACCACTCATGGCTCCCTACAGCAGACACAGATGCCTGGGTCCTGAGCCCAGACCTGCTGAATCTGGTTTCTGCTGGTTGATTCCTAGGGTTTGGTATTAGTGCTAAGCATCCTGAGAGGTGTGTGATTCAAGCCAGGGTTGACAGTGTTGGTTCTGCTGCCTACCTCCAGTCCCCTGTCCTTCCCCAATGGACCGTATGCCTACGTCCATTGCTTATGGTGGTTCTGCTCCCGTGGCAGGGATCAGTTCTGTGGACCCGTATGTGACAGTCTTCCTTCCTTAGGGGGGACACACGTGGTTCTTCGTGCTGGTCTCAGTGTTTTCCACACATACTTTCAACTACCTGGGACCCGTCTTCTTTCATTCCTGGCAGCAGGGATGTATCTTTCCAACCAAACATTTCTGGAAGGCAACCGTAACCACTTTTCTTTCTTCCTGGTGGTGTCCCTTCCAGACATGTCTCTCTGTGTCTTTCTGTCCCTCCCTGTCCTTTTCTCTTTCCCTGCATCCGTCACTGTGGAGGCTAACCTGCCCATTCCTTCTCAAGTCCTAAACAGAATTGTTCCCCTAAAAGCTGTTCCCCTAAAGAATCCTCAGTGTATATCCGTGAGGTACATTGGCCTGGGTACAGCCCCCCTTTGCACTGATGGCCACAGCTTGGCTCAGACTTTGCTGGCTGCTGGTCCTTGGGGAACGTTTCTGATTTCCAAAGCTCCCTCTGCTTTCGTGGCTTTGGGCTTAATTGTTTTTTATTGCAAAATGGTAACCAGGCTTCTGTGAACAATTGGCTAGCCCTTTTCTTTGGGAGAGTCTAGGGGTTTATAGAATCCATAAGCTGGGCGTTTAGAGATGTTCTTTCTCTTTTTCTTTTTCTTTCTGGATCACCTAGGAAGACTATAGTTTTCTTTTCCATAAAAAAGCTAGACACACTTTTTAAAGCTGCCTTCTTCATGATAACTGTAGTAGGAAATTCTCTTTCTGTCTTACATGCCTTCAAGAAAAAAGGACAAGAAGAAACACAGTAGGAGAACTAACTGCTCAGTGGTCCCTGAACTCAAGAGGCGCTAGTGGGCAGCACTAGAACCTAACTTCTTTTCTTTTAATGCAATTCCTTTTCCTTGATGTTAATGCAAGTTGTGCCTTCCTAAAAGTAATAAAAGGAAATGAAGACACGTTCTAAAATGAATCTTGACTCTAATCCATTCATCATCTAATACTAGCCTCTTTATCTTCGCTGGTACCTAATCTGGTTAAATGTCCCTGTTGTAGGATTTTAGTGAAAATCCTCTATTGGGAATAGGGTTTTTTGCAATTGGATTACTCTCAGTAAATGGCCCAGTAGTTCGCTTGTTTCAGCTTAATTTTTCCTTTGTGATCTTGCTGGGCTGAGTTCTAGCACAGCATAGAGGAGGAGGGGAGTGAACGAGCGTGGGGTAGGGGAAGAGGAGAGGGATTTGGAAAGCCTGGGGATGGAAACAAGAAACATATTTAAAATGCTTGGCCTTTCTTTGTTTTCCCCTTCTCTCCGCTGATCCACCCTGCCCAAACACAAAAATGCTGGTACATCTTGGCTGGACCTGCCCATTTTTCAAATGCATACCTTTTATTAGCCCAATTCATCATCATCCAGTTAATTTATTAGTGGTCCCTGATGACTTCCTAATGAAATTCCTAATGAATCCGTGCTGCAGTAATCTGCATAAAATATGCAGGTGCTTGCCAGGCAGTTTAGCGCTTTCTGGTAAAGTTCACACTCCCACCCCAAGCCCGCGGAGCTGTGTATGTGAAGGGTTGCAGCGGGCCTGCCTGCTGCTTCGAAGGGCAGCGAGGGATTAGGAGGTGGGTAGGGAGGCTGGCTGGGTAGGATTCAGGCCCTGCCAGGTTGCTTGTAAATGAAGGTTTCCCCAGGAAGTCAGCCTACCTCCAGGAGGTCCCACCATGGCGCCTTGGGATAGGAGATTCCCCCTCTATGTGCAGAGCCCAGTAGGCCTGGGAGATTAAAGTCCCCACTTCCCAATTACCTGCCAATGGGAAAAGTGCAGGCCCTGGTCTCCATGATGGGTGGTGGTGGAGGAAGTGTTTAAAAGCCAGGCCCTTGGGGAGGTGCACGCTGGGGCAGGTCTTCCACTGTCCCTTACTTTGCAATGGATTATGGAGGTGGGGCGTGGGCAGAGTTGAGTGCATCGGTAGGAAGGGGTCTTAAGAGTCCCAGCCCTGGGCTCTGGGGCTGGCTGACTGCGTCTCCCTGTTCTTCCCCTCACAGTCGAACAAAGTGCCGGTGGTGCAGCACCCCCACCATGTCCACCCGCTCACGCCTCTCATCACCTACAGCAACGAGCACTTCACCCCAGGGAACCCGCCTCCACACTTACCAGCCGACGTCGACCCCAAAACAGGTAGGCTGTGGGCTGGGGTGCTGAGGCTGGTGCTGGCCTGGGGCTCTAGGGGACCACAGAGGCCTCAGTAGGGAGCCCAGGGTGGGTGCAAGGTTGGGGTGAAGTTGCGGTGGAGGTGCCCCAGGTCCTCTCCTGGGGACTGAAAAGCAGCTGTTAGGAAAGGCCAAAGGCTGGCTGGGGGCGGGGGGGGGGGGGAGGTCCTGCTATCCACATGGAGAAGGCCATTTGTCAGGTCGGTAAGAGGTCCTCGGGGGGTGGTCTTGGGAACCTGGCTGTGGGTCCCTCCCATTGTGATAGAACTGCAGGCACCTTGTGGGTCCCCTCTTAGCTTCCTGAGAAGGTACGAAGCCCAAGAGCTTGGCTTCTCAAGGACTCTAGTCACTCAACAGGGACTTGTTGGGGCAGCCTCAAGAGACCACATCCCTGGGTGCCTCATTTTCTTTGCTGACACACCTGAGTTCTTTCTCCTCTCCAGCACCCCAGATATTAAGCCCATTTTACAGATGTGAAGACCAAAGCCCAGGGAGGTTTCCTTACTCCTGAACAACCAATGGGGTCTTGGGCAGAAGCTGCCCCGCTGTCCTTCAGCCTTTACACTATCCTCTCACCCCATCCTGCTTGCTTCATGGCTTTTTGTTTGTTTGCTTGTTTGTATGTTTGTTGGTTTTTTCCCCCTCCCCAAAGGGGAGAAGGAAAGAAGACAGGGTTACCTGTAGCCCCCCCTGCAACAAAATTAAGTCTGGCAGGCAGCTATGGCTCACAGACAGGCTGTCTTGGGAGAACAGCTAAGGCCTGGGTGCTTCTTTGAGGCTGGCCAGATCTGCTCTTCCCAGCTAGTTCATTGGAGGATGGATTTGAAGTGACTATTCCAAGTCCTTCATCAGAGGGAGTTGTTGATGCTGGGTTGAGGTGGACTGTCTGGAGACATGGCCTTCATGGCCCCTGAAAGAAGCCACATATTCACTGGTTTCCACTTGCCTCTGAGCCCCCTTTGTACCAGAGTAGGACCTAGTCTTGGGCTTCCATGGCTGGAGGAGGCCGCCAGCCAGCCAGCCAGCCAGCCAGCCAGCAGGCCCCAGGCTCTGCAAGTGAATGGCAGCGTCAGTGTCTCATTTAAATAATGGTAGACCAGGGAATAGATTTTAAATGGTTATCGTAAAACATATGATTAACGTCTGTGCACTGTTTACTTTTCCTCTGCGAACATTCTTTCAAGTGTGCAAATGGCTCAGTGTAGGGTCCAAGCCCAGCTAATCTGTTCAGTTTTTGTAATAGAGAGAAAGCAATGTCTGCGTGAAAATGTCACCCAGGGAGACTTAATTTACAGATTAAAAGCTTCCTGAATGAAATCTTAAAAAATTGAAATAGTTTTCATCCATGACCATGCAGCTCGTTCCCTTCAGTCCCTTGTTTTAATTCCCTGGGATCTTGCATTTTGGCTTCCCACTTGAGCTGCGGAGGTCAGTTCCTCTGTGTCAGAGCTGCTCCCAGCCCTCCTGCTTCCTGAGCATCAATGGCCAATGTGCCCTTGTGGAGTTAGGAGATGTGCTGTAGCATGCGCCTTCAGCACGGTCTCACACTGGGTGTCCAGCCAGCAGGTGGGATCAGTACCCACAGGTAACCCCATCAGCCGGGGAGGGAGGTTCCAGAGTCCAGCCGACCAGGACTCCAACTTCTCCCTGTCCGTCCTGACTCCTGGGGATGGGAGGCCCTTTGGCATTTGGTAGGTTTTGCAACTCATCTTCTCAGGAGAGGCACCGACGTGTCTAGATGAGTTACTTCTTTTGGAATGAATGCAGGATATTCTGTCCAAGCCATAGCTTAAAATACGTTATAACACACACCTATAATCCCACCATGGGAAGCTGAGGTGAGAGGATTGCGAGTTCGCGGCCAGCCTGAGCTACATAGTAAGTTCTAGGCCAGCCTTGGCTGCGTAGCCAGACCCTGTCTCCAAAAAGGAAAAAGGTGTTACCCATCAGGAGTAACTCTCATTCAGGTAAGTCGTTAGAATTAAAAGGGTGAAGGGACACGTTCTAAGGTCAAAGGAAATGAATTTTACTTGTTCGCCTACTATGTGCCAAGCTTTAGATTTTTTTAAACTTGAAATAATCCCATCAATCATGAGGCAGAAGTGCCCAAGGTGGCCTTTTCTGAGTTGAGCCAATATATCAATCCACATAGAACGACATAACTAATTGTCCAAGCTGAGGCTGCAGGAAAATGAGAGGAAACTTTGGGATAACTCTTGCCATCAGAGTCATGAATGACTCATGCAGGGATTCAAGATCGATGCCTGTCTTCACCCTTCCCCTGTCCCCATTCCCCACCCCTCGCTTGAGCTCTCCCTCCTTTCTCTATACCTGAACCTTTGTTGCTTCTTCTCTCAGGAATCCCACGGCCTCCACACCCTCCAGATATATCTCCGTATTACCCGCTATCGCCCGGCACCGTAGGACAAATCCCCCATCCGCTAGGATGGTTAGTACCACAGTAAGGAGTTCCATTTTTTAATTTCCCTTTGGTTTCTTGCATGGGCATGCATATGATGTAGTCTGTGCACGTGTGTGTGTGTGTGTTTCAGAGGAACAGGGTTGATGAGAGGGCATGGGGAATGTGCTGCTGAGGTGTCCTATGCGCATGCAGGCGGGTCAAGCCATTCGTTCAGATGGGTTAGGTAGAGAAGGGTCAGTGGGTACTTAGCATTGTGGACCTAGACGTCTGTGTGCCATGATGGGCATTGCCTAAGGCTCCCAGAGCTTCTGCCCAGTGAAGCTGATCGTGGCTCTCCCGATTGTAGCAGCCCACACTGGAATCGTGCCTTTGGGTTGAGCCTGTTCTTTTGGGTATTGCAGGTATTGGAAGAGGGGAGTGGGAACAGGAACAACCTAGTTGTGAAATCCAGGGGCTGGAGAGGGGTGATTCTCCTCCAGCCCCAGTATCCCTAACCCCATCTTGACCATCAGTCTCAAGGTTAACAGCAATCAGTGGAAAGGTTTACGTGTTGAGACTAATCTCTCGGGTTCTTTGCATGTCAAATGCTTCACCCACTTGTGGAGCGTGGGCAGGGGCAGCTGGAACTCCCATCCAGCATGCACGCCTTTCTCAGTGTCTGCCCTAGTTCCTGGCTGAGCCCAGGTAGTTTGTATCTCACAACTTAAAAGTATAATGTGCTTTCAAGTCAGAGTAGAAAGGGCTTTAATGCAGAAGCATATTTTGTGCATGTGTGTGTGTGCCTGAGTATGCAGGAAATGTTCTGAAATTACGCGTTTCTGTATGTCTACTTCTTCGTGTTTATCAGTGACCTCTACTCTGTAAAAAACCCAGGACAATGTTGAATGCTCAAAGAAAGAAATCCTGGTAAAACTCTCAAATGTGGGTCTCAGAGAAAATAACGTTTCATAGCCTGAAGGAAGATAAAATTTGGGAATACTTCAGCTCCCAGTTCTACCCTTATTTCTTCAGTTGAACAAATTCTATACAGTTTTTTTAGAAAGAGATTGCATTATGTAGTATCTGTACCAAATACCAGCCCTGGGTGGAGTTTCTATTTCTTTGTCTTATTTTTGTTTGGTGGAGTAGCTGTGAACCTGAGCTTGTGACCCATTTCCTCCTTCATGGATGGGACCAATCCTTGGTAGTTCTCAGTCATCATTTGCCCTATTTTGTTGATAGGGAGATATTGAAGGCTAGATAAAAAGGAATAGCCAACTCAGACAACCCTCTGTCAGGAAAAGTTGTGTGTCTTTCATGAGGATGCTATTTTGCATGTTGCTGTATTTTTTAATTATTGTAATGAGGTGTGATTGTCTATTGATTACCCACAATTCTTCTTGGGGACTCTCCCCCCCGGTAACTCTTGTCAACACTTGTTAATTTGACAAAAGGCTACAAATTAAGCTCTGTTAATTTAATGTTTTCTCACCGAGATCTAAATACCGAAAGAGGCCCAAAGCGCAACTGAAGTCCTTTGATTCACTGTACTTTATTTTGGTATAAATTTACATTCATTATTGTTTTCCTTTGGATGTGTAGCCCTCAATTAGTGTGATGGCTCCATTAAAGCAAGCGAGACTTCGCCTTTAATTATTACAACAAAACACCTAGTTTCAGCTTGGGGAGAGGGTCTCTATTGACATAAGCAGAGGTTATGAAATTTAATTAGCCATTCCTATCAGATTTATGGCATTCAAATTGTTCTGTGTTTCTTCCTTTTGATCCTTCCTGTACAATCCCCAAGATTTTTGTTCTGATCAAATGAGAATAAAGCTTACTGTGCAGAGAGAACTTTCCCCTGTTCTGCTTTTTCTTGTCCCCACCCCCAGCTTCCTTTCGCGTCTCTCACTTTGTACCCCTTCTTGGTAGGCAAGGTCAACCGGTGTACCCAATCACGACAGGAGGCTTCAGGCACCCCTACCCCACAGCGCTGACTGTCAACGCTTCCATGTCCAGGTGAGTTCCAAGAGCCAGGCCTTCAACCAAGGCTACGGGTGACCTGTCAGAAAGCCCTCCAGACGGCCACCAGGTCACCCAGGGACTGCAGCTGCATGTAGATGGAATAGTGTAAAGCTGATGTGGCAGTAGGCTTTCCTCCTAGAGATTACTGGAAAGTTCCCTGAACTTCCAGGGTAAGTGATGCCTTTCTAGGTTCAATTTTTATGAGTCAGTCAATGGAGCAGTGTGTTTTTACAAATTAAGAAGGTAGGAGAAAGCAGTTAGGACATGTAGAGCTTTTTAAAGTGTCATTTCTCTTAGACTGTATTGGGTAAGAAAGGTGGAGGTAATTTTATTATCATATAGAGAGATATATTGAGAAATATTATTGGTCTTTTCAAAGTTCAGATTCTGATTTAGAGTCAACAAGAAAGTCTCCACCCCATTTAGAATGGCCCAATCCACTTACAAATTTATCATGAACCACATTACATTTTACATTTTCACATTAGTTCTATATTTTTCAAATAGTTACCTTTTAAAAATAACAGTTGTTTTAAAAGGTGAAATTATTTTCAATGATAATTTTATTCAACCCAGTACAGTATGGCCATAATATCATTTCAACATCCTATCTTTGTACAAGTACTGCTAAAGAAATTTTACCTTTTTTTTTTTCTTTTCTTATACTTAGTTTTTGTAATGTGATATGTACTTACACTTAGAGCACATCTCCATTTAGACTGGCCACATTTGAGGTACTTAATAGCCACATATGCCTAGTGGCCATCCTTTGGTCTGTGCAGCTCTAAATCTTTGCAAGTATTAAAAAAAAAAAAGTTGTGTATGTATATGCATTCCTGTGTATTTATACTTACATATACATATGCAACATATACATATATTCCCAGTTCTCCTTTTTCTTTCTCTAATTAATTCTGACTAATTTTTCAGTGACTGCTAGTTTATTTACAAACTGGTTGGCAGCAATATGTTCAAGTAGTCACTAATTGCTCCTAATGATAGTTTTATTTTCTGTTCATCTGATTTTCAGTCAAGTTAATTAAATCGGTGGAGGTTTAGACTTTCCTGATGGGCTGAAGCAACCAATCCATTTTGATGATGGCACAGAATTAAATTAGCATGCATTACCTGGCAAGGATGCTGTCCTCCAGCCTCTCCCCCCACTCTCTGTGGCCAGGGTGGGGAGCCAAGAGCAGAGAAGGGTCTGGAAAGGCAGGAGGGCATGATGCTTCTCCCGACTCACAGAACCATGATTTTGACAAGGAACATAGTGAGAATCACCCACTGAGAAAACGGAACCGTAGTGTTTCTGGTGGTTGTAATTACGCCGTGGGTATCATGTAATTATTAAGATCCATTTCCCACGTGTGATACATCATCTAAATTACAAAATGCGCGCCAATATTACTTAGGCGGGAAAGTACTTTTCTAGATCTCTCATGTAGTGAGAAGAAGAAGGTTAGACTCATTAAATAGTGTCGTCACAGCCCCACAGAGCATGGGATCGTGTGGACAGGGAGCCTCCTGGGAGGGAAGGAGAGCTGTTCCTGATCTGTGGCTCCTCCTCCCTCTGTCCCTGTCTGTATGCCACACCTGATCGTTCTTCGTGTTTGTTTATTTGGTGCATCCAGAGGTTGAAAATGGTGAAGTAACTGTGGGATAGGGACTGGGGTTAAGCTGATCGATTGAATTATCGTTAGGAGGTTAGGCCATGATTTATCGGTGGGCAGAGGATGGGGGAAAGGAAGGGAGTGGTAGGAGGAAATGTTAGGGGCTCTAGGTGCGGGGTTGGGGGGCAGAGGAGGAAGCGGCCAATTCCCCAGGTAGGCCATATGAAAGGTAGCTAGTTAAAAAGCGTATACAGCAAATTAAATACATTATTGTGGTAATGGGGCGACAGAAGTATAGGTCTATTATACTTATGGCAGTTATAGCAAATGTAGGCAGCTTGCCCTGTTCCAGAACACCCTTTGATATTCATTCTATTCAGCAGCGGGGCCAGGACTTCTCAGAATTAAGTGATGGGTCATTATACTTTAAACACCATGGAGAAGCCTAGATTGGCAATTAAACAGCTCTTGCTGACACTCACTTGTGCCACCCTGTGACCCCCTTTAGATTGAGATGTTGGAGCTCCGGGCCCTCAGCCTGCTAAATTGGTGCAAGGCTCTTCTCCTGACGAGAGCGGGCTCTGAAATCTGCCGGCTTCAAAGGGAGCGAGATCATGTATAAACCATAATGTGGGTGCACCGTGGCTCACAAAAAATAAGGCAGGAAGAGATGAAATGTTACAAGTGCAAGGGGGAAAATGAGAGAATAATGACAAACCTAATGCAACTCAAAGCAGGATTGTTGCACGGGAAAATGCATCCTACTGCTTGTGCATAAAATCAAGGCCGGCAGATGACATCCAGTTAACAGAAACGTGTCAACAGTGAAGCAAAGTGAGAGTGAGTGCGAGAGAAGCCCCTGAGACAGCCAGAAACAAAAATTAGTTGTCCTTAACAAGTTAAGGTTCATCATTATATTCTGGCTTGGAGCCATAAAAGCAGACGGGGGGATATAATGAGCTGCTTAGAATTTTTAGGGTGTTTATTGCATTTCACGAAGAAGTTGTCTGCAGAAAGGAATTTCTTGAGTGAAGGTATGCATGAGGGCCACATAGACATTTCCGCACAGTCTCCTCTGCTGTACTGTTTTTGGTCCTACGGATGTGTGTGTAGGTGGTGGATCTCAGAAGGGTTTGCTCTTCATGGCTGTACCCAAAATTTGTCCCCATCTGAAATGTACTCGAATGGTGATGTCTTCTCTGGGTATTTGGTGTATATATGTATGGGTACACGCATGCGTGCACACACATACTTTTTGTCTCTATCATACTTCTCTGTACATATTTGTATTCTGTAGGAAGGGAATATGTATGTCTAAGGAATATCAAGCCTTTAAAATTCACAGTAAAAGCTGCCACTCTGTGCACCCCTAGACACAAGGGCTTCCTTGAACACGTGTCCTTAGGTTTCCTCTGAGGCCTTTGAGCAGTGGGAAGTAACAAAGTGTAACTTGGGAACCCAATACCTCATAAGAGTTTGCTTTTCTTTTTTTCCTTTTTTTTTTTTTTTCTTTTTTCCCCCTTTTTTATAGGGGAAAAGACTGGGAGTTATCTTCCCTCTTACTTTTCATTCCCCCCCTTCTGAATTTTTTTTTTTAACATCATATCATTGTTACCAAACTTCAACACTGGCATAAATTTGTACAGGCAGCTATAGGAGAGGGCTGCCTCTGGGTGGAATTTCTGAGTCAGGTGTCTACAGAGGCTCTGGGGCACCTGTAAAGATCAGCATTATTCATTGATCTCTTTGCTTCTATTGATCTCTGTAGGTTCTGTTCATTCTTTAATTTAAAAAAAAAATTTTTTTTCAAATTATTACATTATTTTGGCTAAATGGAAACTGTCTCCAAACCACTTACAGAAAAACTTTGTAAATAAGTACAAGGTCCTTTTGAAATAACATCATGATAAAGTCCCACCAGGGCCTCTCATTCCACCCAGAACCGGCTTTCTAAAGAGCAACTTGTTCTTCCCTGGATGGTTGGACTGTTCTAGTTTGGGTTTATTAGGAAAGAAACCATTGCCTTGATCCGGGTACCTTTCCACTGGATGGGCTCCCTGTGGGCTCACTGCATAGTTTTGCAGGCCGCATTTTGTTTTCTTTTGGAATTCTATCCTTCCTTCCCTTGCCCTGGGCTGGAGTTTAGCTCAGTTGGTAGAGTGCTACTCCGCACCCTCGGAAGACCTGGGATCCATCCCCAACACTGCAAAAATGGAAGAAGGATATGGCAATCCACTCCTGAAGCGATCCAAAAACAATCAGCCATTGAAAACCCTATGAGGGTCACTATGAGTTGGACCCGACTCAATGGCACCTAACAACAGCAATCCCCTTGCCCTGCTTTTCTCTACACTTTGGGCTACTTTAAGGGGATAGAGAATACTCCTACCCAGAACCTATCATGGTGACTCCAAGCATGTCCAAAGATGTAAAAGCCACTTGTCCTATGTAATTGTCAAATTTGCAGATGGACCAAGAGTAGTTTGAGACTAATCTTTTGTAATGGCTAATTTGCATGATTGAAAAATAATCAATGCAGGGACTAAAATGTGTATGGAGTTCTTTCCCCAAAGTAAACAGTATTAGAAACCCAAAATTTATTTATAGTTTTTATTGCCATCTAGAAGGCTTTTTGTGCACAGGCAGTACATTAACTAAAAGCACTTTAGGAATCTTAAACTTGAAAAAGGACAAACAAATCAGAATCAAAGCTTTATTTGCATGTGTATTTTTTTTACCTTTTTTTTTTTAACAAAAAGATACAATCTTACTTGAAATGTCCATGGCTTATGATGAGACCCAAATAGGAAATATTTGAATTTTTTTCTTTCTGCCTCACTCTCTCCTATTCCTGTCAAATGGTGGGCACAGCAACAAAAGAAAAATAAAAATTTTATTGCACTCCATCAACAGAATGAGGCCTAATGAGGCATGCACAGCATTGTCAAAAAATTATGTATATTTCAACCACGTTAATATTTTATTTAGCTGTCAATATACAACAAAAGATTTCATCTTTCATTATAGAGCTGATTAGGATTTAGGAAATTACCTTCTTAGATGCTACTAATAATGCCTCCAAAACCAAGTGGACGTGCGATTTCCGGCAGGTAGTCCGAGCCCACTTTTCCGCCCAAGTACATCAGTTGAATTTGTCTTTTGCTAAAGATGTTAAAAATCATAATGTCTCGTGTCAGTAGCAATAATGAAGGGGAAGATTGGCTTTAATGACATTATGAGAATCATTATGTTTAATTTATTGCTAATTAATGCTGACAGGTTTCATATGCCTTAGGTTGCTTTCATGTGAACATTATGTGCTTTTCTTTTTTTAAATTGTGTGTACACATCCCTCCTCATTCATTCATTTTGATTCTGACGATTTACACAGCTTTCTGTCTTCTAGGTTCCCTCCCCATATGGTCCCACCACATCACACTCTCCACACGACTGGCATTCCCCACCCGGCCATAGTCACACCAACAGTCAAACAAGAATCCTCCCAGAGTGACGTCGGCTCACTCCACAGCTCGTAAGTGTTGCCCTTGTTGCCGCTTCCCTCATAGCCACAGTGTTGAGTGGACCCATGGTGGCTGCTGTGGCTGCTGCTGGTGACTTTCTGCCCAAGGTCAACCTCATCTGCTTTGACTCTAGTGAGCACCCAGCCACCTTTATGAAGAGGGAGAAAACGCGTCCTGGGGGGTTTCACGCATTGTCCCACTGCAGGTTAGAACAGAGGTCTGTTTTGTATGTCTGCGGATGGATTGGGATTTGCATCCACTTCCCTGCCTGCTAACCCCAAAATGGAATATCTGGGGCTTTGTGCTACAAGGTGGACACAGTGACAGTGCGTTTTTCCCTTTGCCTTGGAAAACGTCTATTTGGGAAGCCTGAGGAAGCGATGATAGACTCACTTGCCTGCACCATCCCCTCCCTGAGCTATTTTATTGACTTGTTCTGGGGCAGGGAAGACGGAAGGTGGAAGCAGGCTTTTTATTGAAGCTGCCAGGCTTGGGTGGGAAGGAGCCTGGGACATGGCTCTCCACGTTGGAGGAAGTTGGACCATGTGGTTGTTGATTGGGCTGCGTGTGTCCCGTCTGTTTCGTTTGTATCCAGAAAACATCAGGACTCCAAAAAGGAAGAAGAGAAGAAGAAGCCCCACATAAAGAAGCCCCTTAACGCGTTCATGTTGTATATGAAGGAAATGAGGGCAAAGGTCGTGGCTGAGTGCACATTGAAAGAAAGCGCGGCCATCAACCAGATCCTCGGGCGCAGGGTAGGTGACCCACTCCTGGGGAGAAGCAGGGTGTGGGAAGAATGGACGGGGACATGGTGCATCAGCTGGCAAAATGTCCCTGTGTGCCTTTCTCCAGAGGTCCTTTTCCTCAGCCATTCTGAATCCTCGAGTGGCCTTTATTGAGTCAGGACCAGTCATGCTGTGTTCAAGTGACATTCAGGACAGCCCCAACCCTAATCTTCCCCTCACAGAGAGAGAACAAATGCCAGAATGACACAGATGACAGATAAGTTTTGTCTGTGCTCTCCTGTAGTGCCAGGACCCAGCAAGCATTGGGGTGTGCGGATGAGGCTGTTTCTGGACAGACTCATCCCCAGCAGAAGCAGTTTTATTCATCTGTTGGCCACGGCATAGTGTGTGATGTTTTTGCCTGTTTCTCTCCCCCACCTCCTGTCCCCTCCAGTGGCATGCACTGTCCAGAGAAGAGCAAGCAAAGTACTACGAGCTGGCCCGGAAGGAGCGACAGCTTCACATGCAGCTGTACCCTGGCTGGTCTGCGCGGGATAACTATGTAGGTGGATGGTTTTCTGCAGGATGGGTCTGTAGAGATGGGTTGCGTTTCTCAATGGGCAGAGAAGATGATAGCTGCCACCCTGAACCAGGCCTCAGGGCCGTTCTTTTCTGGCCCATTCACCAGACCGGAGGGTCCTATCCTGGCCTCCAGCATGGCCTGACTAGCACAGGGTCCTTCAGAGAGGGAGAGGAAGCTGGCATCTGGGTTCCTGCGCAGGACTCCTGAGGCCAGTTTGGGGTGTCCACACCTCCTTGCCTACTTCTTAAAAGAGGTGGGGCCTTAGGATGTGCCCAGAGGAGCTTAAGTTCCAGACTAGGCCCCATACTCCACAGCAGTAATCCATAGTGTGGCTTTACAGGCAGGGCCAGTAGGCAGAGGGGCAGGGGGCAAGTTTAATTCCTCACAGGTCTTTCAGCAGGCCCTGCAACCTTGTTGTTGTTGTTGTTGTTGTTAGGTGTCGTCGAGTCGGTATCCGACTCATAGCGACCCTCTGTACAACAGGGGAAACACTATTGTCAGTGCTTCTCTGCTGTTCATAGGGTTTTCAATGGCAGATTGATTTTTGGGAGGGGGTTGCCAGGTCCTTCTCCCAAGCCTACAGCTTCCGGTGTTCCCAGGCGGTCTCCTATCCAGGTACTAACCAGGCCCGACCCTGCTTAGCTTCCGAGATCTGACAGGATCGGATGCCACAGGGCTACAGCTGCAGGCAACCTTAAGAAGGAAAAGCAGAGGCAGGCGCAATGGTGCATGCCTGTAATCCCAGTGGCTTAGGAGGCAGAGGCGGGAGGATCACAAGTTCAAGACCAGAGGCAGCCTGCATAACTTAGCAGGACCCTGCCTCAAAAAGTAAAAAAAAAAAGGGGGGGGACTGGGGGTGCAAATCAGTCATCCAACACTCGCAAAGCATGTAAGTGCGAGGCCCTGGGTTCAACTAGTAACCAGGGGAAGAAAAAAGGAAAAGCAAACACGGGCCTCAGGCCAGTGTGTAGGAGGAGCCTGAAGCCTGCTTTGTCCTGAGAGGGGCACCATGGGAATATCCCTGAAAGCAGCCAGTGGAGTCATCTTTTGTGAGGAGGATAAAATGACTCCAGGTCCTCGTTGTGCAGAGAAGGGTGAACGTTGTAGGATGTGTGTGCTCCTGGTTCTGTTGGCCACACGACTTGCCTGATTTTCTCTCTTCGTTTTTAGAAAGCACGGCAGTAGGGTTATTGTTTTGACTCATTGCATCGACACCATCATTCCTCTCCTGCCATAAGCTTGCTGTCCTCTGGAAACCTCTGTCAGTTCTCGCCATTATTTCTAATCTTGGATTTTTTCCAATACCTCAGGTTCTGGGCTTTCTCCTCTCGAGGTAGATGAAACACCTCTTACTTTGTCAGATACCTTATTACTGGGGTTTGGGTTTTATGAAATGTCGTTGCCACCCACGCTGAGGGGCAAGAGCAAACTGGTCTCATTGCTAGCTCAGGCTTCCCCTCACCCCCCGCTGCGCCCCCCAGCCCTGGTGGATGTCATGAGCCATGAGAATCACATCACCATTCAGGGGCCCGAACTCTTCTCTTCCAATGGCATCATCAGTGGGGCGGAAGCTCTCTGTATGTAGGGAGGAGGTCTTCCTGCTATTACCGATGGTGAACTTAGTGCACTAAAGATAGTGGGGATAGTGGGGATCCACTCTCCCGAAACTTGCCATCCACCAGATCAGCAGCCTCTGCCTGCCTGGGTGGCCTCAAGGGAAGGTAGCTTGCTGCTGCTCCAGTGGCTACTTCAGGTTTCCTCCATCTTTATCCTGCTAACCTGTGAGCAGGTGCTCGCTCCTGGCTCCTGGCTTCTGGCTGGGTGGATGGGGAGAAGGGAGGACGGACCCCCTCTGGGCTTCACTGCTGTGCCCCTCTCATGTCCCCCAAGGCCCCACGACCCTTGATGGCAACTCAGGTCTGTGCTTCTGGGAATGGAGGCAGGAACTGCTGCTGGTACTGCTCAATGGCACATCTGCTCTGCTGAGAGCCTTTGTCACCGACAGGTGCACATCACAGGGTCTTAGTTGCTTAGGACCTTTCCCTTGGTCCTTGGTGTGCGTGTAATAGGGAAGCCTTTCTTCTGGAGCTGAAAGGAAGAGGATGAGACGGTTAAGCTCTCCCACAGGCTTGTTGTGCTTCTCACCCGACCCCAGGTGGCCCTTCCCAGCAGCAAGTGGCCTCCAAGCCTACACACACAGCGCCATTATCATGTCAGCAGAGCCACTCTCCTGGCTTCAGGTCAGAAGTTCTTGGAGGTCATCGCCAGCTTCTACCTACTACAGACCCAATTCTTTGAGTCATCTAGAGTGGTACCACAAAGAAGAATTCAGCTTCTGTCCAGAGATCATATCCCCAGTGGACATTTTAGGGCTTTATAGGGGCTTAATATACATCTGCTCAATTCCAAAGCATGCCATTTCCACCAGGGTCTATGTGCTTGGTGCTCCCTGGAGTTGGGGATGGTGAAGTCTCCACAAAGAGACAGGGCAGACTTTGTGATAGTGTCAAAAGAATGCTGTGATGACGTGCCTGGGAGTCATTTAGACATGGTCACCCAAGGCTTTGTGTGGTGTGCTTTCTAGGGTTTGGAAGGTCTATGAGGCACTTGGCCTGACTTCTGCTCAGTCCTGTTGGTGAAAGGTGGTTTGGAACTGAGAGCTGACTTAGAGGGGATGTGGATTCAGAGCTGCAGGGATTTCTCTCTTCTAAGCATACTGTCACGTTCCTGTGTTGATGGCTTGGTACACGAGTGTGAACACACACTCATTCCTTCCTCCTGTGCCCCCAGGAACAGTTTGGGGCAGGAATCACAGACCTGAAGCTTTTATGGATTAAGTTCTCGTGGAAACTTGTTAGTATTCATTTTTAACTAACTTGACTTAGGACTTTCTGCAAATTACTGTGGGCATTGTAAAATCCAACAGGTTCTTCTGGAAAATGTTTTCTGAGCTAGCCATTCCTGCTGTTTGAGCCAAGTGGTGACAGAAGCCTTTATGTCATTACCTTAGGAAAATAGAATTGAGTAGAGCGGCCACATTTGGCTCATCAGACTTGGTGTGTTCTGTAGAGCACAAGAGAAAATATTTAAGTACCATAGTCATATCTAACTCACTCCTGGCATCATACAAGAACATTATTTGCTTTTTGTCTCCTCAGCATAAGTTAAAGGAAATAAATCAGATGCATTTGTTCATCTGAGTGTGTGTTCTTGCTCCCATATATTAGGCCATCTACGGCCACACCACCCTGGTGTCTGATCTCATCAGATCTCGGAAGCTAAGCAGGGTTGGGCCTGATTAGCACTGGGATGGGAAATTGCCTGGGAACACCAGGTGCTGTAGGCTTGGGAGGACCTGGCAGCCCACTCCTGAAACAATCAGCCATTGGAAACCCTATGAATATCCGAGAAGTGCTTAACATCATGTTGGGCATGGCACATTGTTGGGGAGTGTTTCGTACTGTTGAACAAAGGGGCGGTATGAGTCGGACCCAACTTGATGGCACCTAACAACAACAACAACAATATAGTAGACCTTTTCTTCTTACATTGAAGAGGAAATGAGGCAGCCAACCTCCCTTGGCGCCATGTAGTGGCTATTAATTTCTTCACTTCCTTTCCCTATCAAAACATAGTTTCTGTCCTCTAGAAGCCTTTAATCTATGCAGCAGACATCTCACTTTTGCATTCTAAATGGACCGCTCCCCTGGGCAGAGGACTCTCTGTTGTTGTCGTTGTTGTTAGGTGCCTTCAAGTTGTGTCTATGACTCATAGTCGACCCTCATAGGGTTTTCAATGGCTGTTTCTGGATTGCCTCGGAAGTGGCTTGCCATGTCCTTCCCATTTTTGCAGTGCTAGGAACTGAACTCAGGACCTCAGAGACCGCAGAGCGGCGCTCTATCAACTGAGCTAAATCCCAGCCCCAGAGGACTCTCTAAGTGTCTTTAAAATACATGGCCAGAAACTGAAAAAAGGCAAGCGCATTATCAAAGACCACAGCGAAGCCCTGGAATTGTTAGGCACCTGTGGCCCTACAGCTGAGGTGTTTTTTCCTTCACACCCCTAAATCAACTGGAATTAGACCCTCCCACCTGCTCCAACATAGCCAGGGAGCCCTTTGCTCTGTTGGTTTGTTTTCCTTCAGTTGTATACCAAGGAGCATAACATGTACAGACAGATGACGCACCAAAGGAGCGTCCTCAGCACATGCACCAGTGGCGTGGGCCCTGTGCTCTGGGAGGACAGAGGTGTCGTCTCTGGCACAGGTGGCCTCAGCCCTGGGCTGGAGCCAGATCTCTGCTATGCCCCTATCCGAGGCTCCCTCAGAGCCTGACACATCCTTAGGGTTTCTACTCCCTGCTCTTTTCTTTTCCGCATTAACATCACCACGTGTGAGAACCCTTAGGCAAAGGCAGCATTAGAATACTGTGAAACCCACAGGTGGGCGAGACCATCGCATTTTCATTCTCACCGGGCAGCCACCTCCCATGGACAGTGCCAGTGCCTTGAGGAGGGCAGCCCTGGACTGAGGCAGCTGCACCCAGAGTCCCTGAGTCCCACTGCATATGTCCAGTCCTGGCAGGGTGCCAGGGAGGGTCAGGCGGGTCAGGCTAGAGGACAGACATGACTTCAGGCAGCCCATCACCCTTGATGTATTAAAGAAGAGCTTCAGGGAGGTCCAGGCCTTCTACTGTGGACAGCAGAGCCCTGTGGTTGAGGGCTGTAGTGCCCAGTTCACCTGCATTCTCATCCTGGCCCCTCTTCTTGCTAGCAGTGCCACCTCTGGAAATAGACCTAACCCCTCTGTGCCTCTGTTTCCTCATCTGTAACATGGGAATGGCAACAGTCTGTGCTTTGTAGAGTTGTTGTTAGGTGCCGTCAAGTCCTGTCCGACTTTTAGTAGCCCTGATAGGGTTTTTAATAGCTGATTGTTTCGGGATTGCCTTGGGAGTGGATTGCCATGTCCTCCCATTTTTGCGGTGCTGGGCATTGAACCCAGGACCTCAGAGACTGCAGAGTGGCACTCTACCACCTGAGCTAAATCCCAGTCCGCTTTGTAGAGTAGCGAGGAGTAAATGAGTCAGTCTACACAGCTCATGTTCTGACACCTCAACAGGTGGAATCTATTATTATTAAGAGTGGCTATTACAACAAGGAACTAGGCATTATAATGATCAACAATTTTAAAAATGATTAGGAACTAGCCATTATAATACGTATGATCACACTCATTATGGACAGTCTGGTTTGGCTTACTATGCAGAAGCATTCCCATACAACCAGTTTGTTTCTAACCTTCGGTACAGTGTTCAATAAGCAGCATGAGCTATTCAGCACTTGATTATAAAACAGGATTTGAGTTAGATGATTCTGCTGAACCATATCCTAGTGTAAGTGTTCCTAGCACATTTAAGGCAGGCTGGGCTAAATTGCAAGATTCAGTATGTTAGGTCTGTTCAATGCATTTTCAAATTATGATGGTTTTGACTTCCAGTGGATTTACTGGGATATAAAACCATTGTGACTGGAGGAGCATCTGTATAAGAAGAGAATGGGGGATCTTCCCTCTTTCTCCTAGAGCTATATCCACTCAGCTGTTTTGAAAGGAGCCCAGATAATTCCTGGTTCTATTTTGCTTCTCTCCTCGCTCTTCAGTCTTTTAACACCAAGGCCCACACTGTGAGTCTAAGAGAAACCTCTGGTATGGCTGTCATTCTCTTCTCTTGATGCAAGATGGGAAACTTGTGCCTTCCTGAGGGCTCAGTGGGGCAGGTAGGGCAGCTCTTGGCTCCTGGGCCATCACAGCATCTCTCAGCCCCTCGGAGGTGCTCTCAGACCTGCTTCCCACCCTACTGCTCCACGCCTCTGCCCTTGCCCAGAATCGGATGCCCAGGGTCATGGTTGAGTACAGGGTTCAATAAGCAGCATGAGCTATTCAGCACTTGATTATAAAACAGGATTTGAGTTAGATGATTCTGCAGAACTGGAGCTTGGTGTAAGTGTTCCTAGCACTTGCTGATCGTCTCTCTTCTCCCAAGAAGCATGTGTTCCTCCAGCCAGGGCACAGTTCAAAGGCATTAGGATTAAGGAATGGGTGGGAGGCTGCACAGAACTCAGGGGTGGCGTGGATGGAGATGGTGGAGACAGTGGGAGAGCCCCCTCCTCAGCCTTCTCCCACCAGGTGAGCCCACGTGCCCTCCTCCTGTCTGTTCATTGAACTAATTCCCTTCATTCCATGTGTTCATCTAGGGGAAGAAGAAGAAGAGGAAAAGGGACAAGCAGCCAGGCGAGACCAATGGTAAGTGACAGTAGTCAGGATGACGGAAGACGCGGTAGTTGGAGGGCCACTCTTATGTCAGGCTTCCTTCTGGGGGAGGCAAAGAGAAATTCAAGGCCAGGACATTGTGGGGGAACCCATCTTAGCCAGCCTTTTTGTTTATGCATTTTAATTAATTGCTTCATGACCTCCCTTTTAAAGCTAGTAACATTCATTGTTGCATGAAAAGCACATTGTAATTCTAGTGGAATGTGTTTTTAAATAGCTGCAAAGCCTGTAACTGGAGAGCAAGTGGTAGGCATGCCTCTGCCGGGCTTCAGACAGTCTGCTTATTTTGTATGTGTCTGAGCAGGATGAGGAGGGGCCTAGGGGACCAGGAGGGGTGTGTGTGAGTGCTGGGTATTAACTGGGCTGTTCCTGAATGTTCCGATGCATGCCTTTACAGTGGTAAATTGCACCCATTTTAAATTAAGGAGGTTTGTCATTCTCTAGAAGAAATTAGAAATACTGCATAGGCAATCTCAGAGGTCCCTTGGAGAAGACCAGGCTTTTACAAACAAACAAAACAAACATTTTGAAGGCTTTGTATAATTTGTTCTTTTTTTTCAGAACACAGCGAATGTTTCCTAAATCCTTGCCTTTCACTTCCTCCGATTACAGGTGCTAATGTCATTTTGAGTCATTAAAATAGTTGATAAACTGTTTTTTAATTTTTCTTGCCATTATAGTTTTATTAACATTAAACATGTATGACATTTGAACATTCTTTAAAATGACCATCTACACGGTTTCCTATGTTTCAGTAGATTTTTTTTCAGTTGCTTTTGTTGCTTTTTGAATTTAATTTATGTTTTGTTTATTTATTTATTTTTCCCATAACAGTTGTTTAAGCAGCGATAACAGTGGTTTAGAGCTGAACTAACTGTGCAAATTGAATATGCAGTATTTCTTTAAAAGAGACTGGTAACAACAAAAAAAAAAAAAAAGCAAGGAATTCAGTAATAAACCTCCTTAATCTAATGGCATTTTTTTCATTGCTCCCACTAAGTTTTCTCATGCAAGCATGCATCCGCAGTATGATTATTTTTTCCTTTGCTTTTTATTTTATTTTATTTTTTTCTTCCTTTTGCTTTTCTGCTCATAATTTGCAAATCTGCTAGCATTTTACCAATTGTGCCTGCTTCCACGCTGCTATGAGCTTCTACTAACTCTTAACAGCTCATTCATACAGCCTATTTACCCTCACCTGTTCCTCTCTGAATATTAATGAAACTAGATTTAAAAAAAAAAGATGAACGTTCCAAAAGCTGCAATATCCCGATACCACGGCCCCTTTTCTTTCTTTATTTCTTTCTGTTTCATTTCGTTTTGTTCTGTTTTTATTTGTAGTTTTTTTCTTTTTTAAACTGTTGTACTCTGAGAAGAAAAAAGCATGTTACAAACTTAATTCCCTCCTTTGCTTTATTTTCTTCTTTAAGAAAAAATGAGAGGAAAAAAAAAGGAAAGCAAAACTAAAAAAAGAGGAAAAATGATTAAAAGAGTGAGTTCTTCAGTATCTAACTTCCCTTTGTCAGCTCAAACTGGATCTGAGACAGTCCTTAAAGAAGGGATACTGCAGCTTTATTTGCAACAGCTAATTTCACAAGTTGAATAAGAATGTGATTTTTACCTTTTTCTTTTTTAATTAAAGAAAGTTAAAAAACAAAAGTCAATATTTTGCCATTAGTAACCAGGTCATTGATTTATTCCCTTTTTTATTTTTATTTTTTTCTTATTTGTATCTCTCTCTCCCCCTCCCTTCCCTCTCTCTCTCTTTCTCTCTCTCCCTTTCTCCCACGTCCTTCTCCTCTGCTCGCTCCTTTCTTGAACTCATTCAGACCTGAGCGCTCCTAAGAAATGCCGAGCGCGCTTTGGCCTTGATCAACAGAATAACTGGTGCGGCCCCTGCAGGTGTGTATAGTTTCCCAGATTCGCTGTGCTGATTTGCAGCTGGTCTCTTCCAGTCTTTCCCCCCTCTCTGGCCTATTGCTTCGTAGCTCTGTGTGTGGATTGTAGGAGACACAAGGGCGCGGGACACTGCCAGTGTATGGGCTCAATGAGGGATGTGCTTGTTCTCCCGCTGCTGCTAGCCAAAATGCCACTGTAAAACAGCATCCTGTGTGCCTCCTCGGGCCGAGACTCAGTCCCCAGCGTGCCCTCTCCCTGGGAACGCTGCCTGCCAACCCCCTTCCTTGTGACTGCCCGGGATCCTCATCCTGGCCTAGGTAGAAGCAAATGACGTCACCTTCTCCCCTCCTCTTCTCTCTCTGTGTTTTATTTATTTTTCATTGTTGTTTTTTGGTTTCTGGTTTTGTTTTGTTTTTTCCCCGTGTGTGTGTTTTATCATTTTATTTGATTTTTTTTTTTCATTTGACTCATAGAAGTCCTTTCCTTTCATGCCCTTGGTGAGGGAAGATTGTCAAGTAGCGCCAAGGTAATGCAGAAGACAAGCGGTAGCTGAGGTTTCACATCCAACTGAGCACGACCCACCATTGTGTTGTATTTTTTTGTGTTTACCTTATGCTAACAGATGCAAATACTCCAAAGAAGTGTCGGGCACTGTTCGGGCTTGACCGACAGACTTTATGGTGCAAACCCTGCAGGTACATCACCACTGCGAGGCCTTGGGGAAAATCAGAATCTTCTGTCCTTCTGCTACCTTAGTGGGACGACTTATTCTGCCCTCGTGACCATCAGCTTTCCCCCACTGGCATCAATGACTAATGATCCTCATGCTTCAAAATTTCCTTGCTAATTTCATGCCATCCCCTCTCCCCACCTTCTGATTCTCTCTTTCCCCCCTGCTCTTAAAACACATGGCTGCTGGTAGGACCGAGACCATGACCTTAACAAACAAGGACCGACGCTGAAGCTTTTCCTTTGAAAGCCAGCGTCCTGGCCCAGCCCGATGATTGCCTCGGTGGCCTGCATACTGAGTGTAGGGAGCCACCGTTCCCCAGGGTCCAAACAAGTTAGAACTTGGCGGCGGTAGCATTCCTGTGCACTTGGGGTCAAGGTGCTCAGAGAAGTGCTCTGGGACAGGCTGTTTTTCTTTAATTTTTTTTTTCCTTTTTTTCCCTCTTTGGTTGTTTTATGTTTAAAAACCACATATCTTTGTATAGAGCAGCTCCGTTAGCTGACGTTATCTTGCAGTGCTAAAAACGAAGCGTGGCATTGAGCAGCAGCATGCACCAGCTGAAGGCCTGTGCGCAGCGGGAACTGCAGTCCCCTACTGCAGCAGTGCCAGGCCTGCAGCGTTTTGAGTTATGTATATACGGTGACATGCAGATGCAGCGTTGGTCCCCAAATGAATCTGATCAGTCTAGAGAGTCCAAATGGAGCCCCCACGTCCTGCCTGCTGGTTTCCACCCAGTGTGTATTCTCAGGGAAGGTGTAGGTACTTCCTTCTTGGTGGAGGGATGCCGACTAGTTCCTGTCTCATTTCCTTTCCTTTAATGACCACCTTTGGTTAAATTTGTTGTTTCTTTGTTCTGATACAAGCAGTCTTTGAATTTGGAATATTATGATGGTAGGTATCTCAACTCCCCACACACGCGTCCCTGTTTGTAGTGCCTCCCTCGTCACGTGTACCTCTTTTCCGTGCCTTTGCTGTGCTCCATGTCTAGACGTTAGATCAGATGTCCATCCCATCACATGCATGCCCACGAGTCTGCTGTGTCTCTGACCCCCTTCTCTGGTGCCAGTATGAGAGATCAGTGAAGTGTGCCTCGTGCTGACCATGTGGACCATAGAGGAGAGAGGGCCTGAGAATCTTTACCGACAGGGAGCCAGCCCGCTCAATGAGTGAGGCACTTGGGGCCCTTGATGGACACCCAGCAGGATAGGACTCCCCATCTTCCTGTGAGCTGGCAGCATTTAGAGAGGTGATGGATGTCCTTTCAACACTGTCCACAGGCTTCTCTGGACCACAGTTGTGTGATGACGTCGACGATGGTTGTTAGGTATTTATTTAGGACAACCCAGGGAAGACGGCTTGGGAGAAGGACCTGGCAACCCCCTCCCAAAAATCAATCTGCCATTGAAAACCCTATGAACAGCAGAGAAGCACTGACAATAGTGTTTCCCCTGTTGTACAGAGGGTCGCTATGAGTCGGATACCGACTTGACGGCACCTAACAACAACAACAGGGAAGACAGGCTCCACTTACCCTATGCAGGCAGGAAATTGGTCAACATTTTACCCATACCTAATGGGAAGATTATGGAAGCTGTTCTGAGATGCCCTACCTGGCACGTCACTAGCTAATCACAGGGTCACTCCAAAGAGAAGGTCCCTCAGAAATGTTACAGCTGACCAGGTGTGCACCTCGCAATAAGGCTATGTCAGGCGCCTGGTGTATTGATTTTATTCATGGGATGGGGAGAGGTTTATGAGTCCTTTTTGTGTTCTGGAGGCAGTTGCTATAAAGTGAGACTTGGTTCCCCTCCCCTACTTCCCGGAAGTTATTAGTAACACTGACTGGGACAGACATCCCATGCTCAGACACAGCCCATAGCTTGCTTAAAACCATGGTAGGGTATCTTCCTGGGGCCAGAATTTTCTTGAATTTTTTACCTTAAAAAAAAAAAAGTGGTGTGTGTATATACACACACACATACATATATTTACATTTATGCATACATATATATGTATGTATGCTTTACTTTATTTACCAACCCTAAGCCTTTGTAGTTGCTTTATGCTTTATAAATGTGGATTTCTAAAATGCAGTTTCAAGGGGCCAAATGTCCATATGGCGGCATTTCTGTTGTAGAAGAGACCCCTGATTATAAGAGCCAGAGTTCACCAAGCCCTCATTCCCCAGTTTTCCTTCTGGCCATGACTCCCTTTGAATGTTCCCAGTAGCCATTTTTCTTCCATTGGGATTTTTTTTTTCATTCTGTAAGTGTATGAGCAAGTTCTTTTCCGCTGTCTTGTTGAAGGTATTATTCCATTACAGGGTCAAGACGAACCCTTAGTTTCCTTTCACAATTAATCCATGAAAAGCTAGAAAGGCATGTTTGGAAGAGGCCACCCCTCTGACTGGAGGTGGAGCGGAGTAGGGTTCGTACAAATAGTTACTGGTCCCCTTTCCCCCAACTCTTCGTTTTAACTTTACCATGACATCAGGCTTGATGTTAAAATCCAAAGAATAAAATACGCTTTTAAAAAAGAGAAAACAGAAAAGTAGTTGCATTTTCTGACTTATCAGAAACGTGTGTGTGTTCTCGCTGCCCTTTGCTCAGCCCTGCTGGGGGAGCATTGCTCTGTCATCGTAATCTCCATGTCCTGTGTTCAAAGTGCCCCATCACATCCCCATGATCTGGAAACCTCCAACATCATCAGGAGGGTGGGATGGGTGAGGAGAGCCCCAGAAATGCTCCTAGCCAATCAGTGTTCCTACCTTGCCACACAAGGCTTCTAATTCATTTGGCATTTGAGGACATTTTAACCAGACTCTGTTTTGAGCCCACCAAGCTGCTTTCCCATCTTTTCACTCTGCCCTAATAGAGCCTGGAATGCTGCTTTATGCCGCTCCCCTGTCTTCCTGGTTGCCCCCACCCCCCGCCTTCTCCTTTCCTTTCTCTCATTTTCCCCTGTTGCTTTCTCAGTTTTGCTTATGCCCTCCCCCTTCCCACCTCTTTTCCTTCCCCCATTTCTAAAATGCATGGACATCTTAGTTTTTGAGCATGTTTTGATCTGCAGGCTAAGGTGGTTTAAAATGGAGAGGCTTACTTCCTTGTCTTAGTTCCTGAGCTGGGTCTATACCGTGGTCTATACCAGTCTATCCCAGGGCCCAAAAGGAACCTTGCCAAACTGAGAGTGAGAGGGGGCAGTCCCTGCTCCCCCAGAGTACCTTCTGCCTCTGAGGGGACAGACAGATATGAGGCCACCTGCCCCATGGGCCTCAGCCTTGGGAGGCAGGGAGGACTGAGCATGCTCCCTTCCACCCTCCTTCCCTCCCCCCTGCCATCTCATGGAGTCTACGCACCATGCACTGACAGGCATGACCAGAAGCTCTGGGGCTCAGACCAGGAGAGGAACTCAGTACCCACCTACTTACAAAGGCCGGTGACACTGTCTGGCAGTGGTTACCTTCAAGCAGGCAGCATCTTGGTTGCTCTGCAGCAGCAGAAAGCTGGCCAGTGTTCACACATTTGTTTTCAGACGCGAAGTTACCTGCCACGGTTCTTGACTGCATAGTTAGGGGTCCTTGGAGGAGCACATTCCCATATCTGCATTATATTTATAGAATTAGTGGGTTGATCCTCAGGATCACCGTTCCAACCAAGTACGATCCCACCAGACTGGGATTAATGGTGGGAGAGGCTTTGAAGTCACATCCCCAATTTCCTTGAGCTGATTTTCCCCCGATCTCATCCTTTGATGATAAGCAAGAAAGGCTCTGAAATTCTCACTCCTATTTCTTACATAGACCGGTAGTGGAGAGGGGAAACTCTGGTTTTGGTGCAGGGCAGAATTAGTGTTTCTGGTTCAAACACTAATCAAGATAACCCCAACCCAGGAAGGTCCATGCTGCGATTCCCTGGCCCCTCTTTGTCGTCACTTCTCCATGACCAGCTTGTGCTGCGCCCTCAGTTCCTGGCCTCGGCATATTGACAAAGGCAGGATGCCCCTGTGTCCCATCCTCCCTCCTTCCAACCTTCTCACTAGGGGGTGGGGGAGGGGAAGCCCCCAAATCATTTTTTAAAAATCCAAAAAAAAAAAAAAAAATCAAGTTTGAACCTTAATCCACAACCTGCAGGCCATACAACCAGTTATTCTTGTTCCTTTGGATCATTTTCTGTTTTTCTTATTCTTCCCCCTCCCCCTCCTTTGTTTATCCTCTTCTACCTGTTTTTGGTGGTATTATTATTTTTCTTGTTTTGTATTCTTTTTCTTTTGTTGTTTTGTTTTTTTTTTTCAGTTTATTTCGTTTTATTTTTGTTTCCCCCCTCCCGTCTCACCTGATTCTGACCTCTCTTGATTTGGTGTGGTTCTTAACAGACAAGCCTGAAAGCTCTCTGGGCGCCAGCAGCCTCACGGTGGTGGTGTGTTAAACCTTTAAGCCTCTCGCTAGTGCTGCCTTCAGCTATGTGGGCTCAACAGTCAGCATTCTGAGATTTTCATATTGATAAAAGGCAGCTGGGGAAGGAGTTCTGTCTTTCTCTTTTAAATTCGCACATGCATACACAGGCATCATTGGCAGGGTGGAGGGGTTGGGGAGGGAGGGCCAGGAGTTGTGTTGGGAAAGTCAAGGGGTGTCTAAACCCAAAGAGACATAAGCGTTTCTGTTAGTCTCCATTTGGGTGAAGCCACTTTCTGGCAAATCTCTGCCACCATCTGCAGGTGACTTTCTTCAGTCTGCTCACTTGTATTTGGGCAGGGGTGGGGCCACGGGTGTTTAGTGGGTTCTGGGCAAGCAGATAGGACATCTCTTAAATACCTTCTTTGCCAGAGCAGACCTAGCCGGGGGTTGAGGGAGCAACACAGCCCAGTGGCCTCACTTTATTTAATTACTCTCTGGCCACCGGGCGTGCTGCGCAGGGGGGCGTCTGTTAGGTGACTTGAACTCTGCCGTGAGCATTAGATAACTCTCTCCCTTGGCATCTTTGCCCTTTATTCACAGATAACTCTCTCCCCCTGTTTCTAGGAGAAAAAAAAAGTGCGTTCGCTACATACAAGGTGAAGGCAGCTGCCTCAGCCCACCCTCTTCAGATGGAAGCTTACTAGACTCGCCGCCCCCCTCCCCGCACCTGCTAGGCTCCCCTCCCCGAGACGCCAAGTCTCAGACTGAGCAGACCCAGCCGCTGTCGCTGTCCCTGAAGCCCGACCCCCTGGCCCACCTGTCCATGATGCCTCCGCCGCCCGCGCTCCTGCTGGCCGAGGCCGCCCACGGCAAGACCTCCGCCCTCTGTCCCAACGGGGCCCTGGACCTGCCGCCCGCCGCCCTGCAGCCGCCCGCCGTCCCCTCCGCCTCGCTCGCACAGCCGTCGACATCTTCCTTACATTCCCACAACTCGCTGGCCGGGACCCAGCCCCAGCCTCTGTCCCTCGTAACCAAGTCTTTAGAATAGCTTTAGCTTCGTCAGCCCCCTGCTTGAGTCGAGTGTCGCGTCCTTGGTTTGTCCCTCCCCCCACGATGAAAGCTTTCTGTTTTGTACTCTTTTGATTTTGTGCCACGTGGCTACATGAGTTGATGTTTATCGAGTTCATTGGTCAATATTTGACCCATTCTTATTTCAATTTCTCCTTTTAAATATTGTAGATGAGAGAAGAACCTCATGATTCTACCAAAATTTTTATCAACAGCTGTTTAAAGTCTTTGTAGCGTTTAAAAAATATATATATATATACATAACTGTTATGTAGTTCGGATAGCTTAGTTTTAAAAGACTGATTAAAAAACAAAAAGGAAAGAAAAAAAGAGAAGCAATTTTGAAGCAGCCCTCCAGAAGGAGTTGGTTCTGTATTATTTGTATTAAATACGAGCTTGCGAACCAATCATTTTACACCTGGTTTTTAAACCACAAGGGCACAATGAATGCAGTGCCATTACTTGTTTTTTTTTTTTTTTTTTCTGTGTGAAACAACTTTTATTGTGATGTTACTTGTTATTGTTTAAATGTACAGAAACAAAGGGTTAAAATGTGTTAATATACCTTGTTCCATGGTGTTGTTCTTTTGGGGGGAGGGGGATGCTACTCAACAATTAATGGAATCACAACGCTGTTGGACCAGTAGTATTTATTGCTTTAGAGGTTGCTTGTCGTTCCTGTACGTTGTCCCTTTTTAAATGTTTTCCTTTTTCTTGAAACTGTATAAAGGTTTTTTTCCCCCCTTAGCATATAAGCATCTTATATATAACAACTCATTTGTACAAGGTTTTTAAGTTTATATATAAAATGTGTATATATTTTTTGTTTTTCTTTTTGACTTTTTTTTCTGTATGAAACCCAGATGCCGCCAAATGGACATTAATAGTTGCATTAAGGATCAGTAGCATTAACAAAAGTTGCTTTAAAAGCCATTATGTAAAACAAGACTTGAAACATTAGTGAGGGAATTTTAGCGATGCTGTCTGAGCAACAGTGGGAACTGCTCTTGTTTCCCCTTGAACTCCTAGTCAAATGCCCTGTGCCCTTAGGACATGGACTGACCGTGTGCAAAACTTTATGTGCCAAAATTCTCAGTGACTTTAGCTTTCTCCCTCTTTTCGATGCTGTACTTTTTGTTCATCATGTTTTGCTGTGATGTTTCATAGGTAGATTTGTATGTAGTTTTAATGTCATCTATAACAAAATGTGTTTGGTAGCAGATTGTCCAGAAAGCATTTTAAATGAAGAGGTATAAACCCTTAAGGGCCAAAATTCTGTATATTAGATTACTCTTAAATGAAAACCAAGCTGCCGCTTTTATGTACGCATATTACATACAAGTAGGTAGCGAACTTTAAAAATAAAAAAACCTAGGCATGTTGATGTTGCAAAATGCTGTATAAAGCTGAAACCTGTTCATCCAGTGCCATTGTAGTTGACATGAAGCGATTGTAAAACTGTCTCCGATTTTTCTCTGGTTTATTAAAATGCTAACTATAACATTTTTTTGTGAATACTTTGAATGTTTCCTAACAGTTGTGACGTTACTGTTCCGTTTTATGCTCTTATTCCAAGTTCATTTTTAATGGTTTGGAAGCCATTTTTGTAATGAATAAATGTTCATGCTGTACAGTATCTGTAGCATGCCATTCTGGATTAATAAAAGCAACTTAGTATGTGCAGATAAGGGCTGGTCACTTGTTTCTGTCATTTGGATTTTTATCTCTTTGGACACTGGACCTTCCTTTATCAGGAGAAACATACTCAGCTTGGGACTTGAGACCGTATGGTTAGTGCATGCGTGGTGACTGGTGACTAGACACTAAAACATAGTCTGGAGTTCCCTTGACTCCCCTTCCTCATCCTCATGCCCTCATGCCCATCCTCATGCCCATCCTCATGCCCTTGTGTACCTGGCTTGCATCATGTCATTTGCAGTGAAGATTACCAGTAGGGAAGTGGATCTTTGGAGTGTCTTTTCCCATACCTTGCCACAATGCCACCAGTAGTTTATTTCCAAAGGCCAAGCTCAGTTACAGAGGTCAGGTGTTTGGCTGTCAAACAGTCTATGTGTCCTATTCATCCCACAGTATGGAGCAGAAAGGATTTATTACTGGTGAATGAGATGTAGCTCACTGAGAGTGGACCTAGGAAACCACACGGCTACCGCTTAAGGATTGTGGGTGTGGAAGTATCCTGACATCTCTCTGGGAGCTTCTTGCAGGGATGATATGCTAGGGTGAGGTTGAGACTCTTCGGCAGTGAGTGATCACTGAGCAAGCAGCTTATTGGAAAGTCAGACCAAGCAATTCACTTAGCCCTGGGTATGGAAAGGTCTTGTTGATTGTGGGACCCACTTCCGTGGCTGTACACTGGCAAAAGGGCAAGTTCATCACCGTTACCAAGGAGGTCACAGTCAAGAGCTTCCTGAGGTCTCCACTGGATACCTCTTCTGTCGCTGATGAGGCAGGTGGACATACACCTTGTTCCATTTGTGTAGGATGTCTGTTCCTTTAAGGGACAGTGATTTCAGTGTTCGTGGAAACCATGTTGCCGTTGTTACTTCAGGTCACCACAGTGTCTCATCGAGGACTTTCAAGCTCCTCAGAAACTGCCTCAATTGACCTACTTCTACTTCTGTGAAATTTAGGTATTTTGTTTTTTCTGTGCTTGGTGTTCCTGGTGAGGGCTGATTCTGGTTGTTGGTCCCCTCTGTATTCTGGATGCTGGACCCAGAGTGACCTTTGAAAAATCAAACAGGGGCACTATGTGTTATTGGTGGCAGGGTGCCCCGCTGTCTAGGCACATTTTTTCATCTGATCCTAACACTACCACCAAGGAAGGTAGTATTCTTTCCCCCACTGCCCGTGGCCTTTTCTACAAATGGACTTAGAAATTCAGAATATGTCCTAAGGCCACGTCATCAGGAGGTGCTGGAGATGGGGCTGCAGTGGAGACCTTACTCGAAGCCATGTTCTCAGCACCATCTCCCATCATAGTGATGCCTCGCTGTTCCCCTACAGGAGTAAAGGGGCAGTCCTTTCAGAGGCCCCCTTGTCCCACTTGCTCCTCTCCTCGCCTGGCTTGCCCACTCATACACTCTCCCTCCAGCATACTGGAATCTGAGCTCCCTGAAAGCATGGTTGCTCTTCCTGTCTGGGAAGTCCCTCATGGTTCAGGTCTCAATGTGGACATCACTTTGTCACCATCCTGACCCAGGGAGAAGAAAAGGTTACAGTCTGCATTTTAATAAACCAGAGAAAAGTCGGAGCGTTACAGTCATGAGGGTAGATAATGCTTCTGCCGCTTGCGCTTGAGCAGCTGTCTTTCCCTCTCCTTTCGCTCCCTGTCCACCATTGCACCAATGGGTGTTGCTTACTCAGGCTGCTCAGGGGCACAGCGTCTCTCAACCTCTGCACAGCTGACATTTTGGGCTGGGTAATTTGTAGCTGTGAGGGCCTGTCCTGTGCATTGTAGGGCATTTATCAACATCCCTGGTTCCTACCCACTAGACGCCTGTAGCAGCCGTTCTCTCTCCCCTGTAGACATTCATGGCAACTGGAAGTGTCTCCAAACATCACCAAATGTCCCCTGGGGGGGCAAGCCACCACAAGTGATAACTTTTTCTCTAGAAAGCTCTCCCAAAGGACAGGAGTGTGGCTTTGATATTCACTGCTGTGTGTGAGGGTCCCCATCCCATGTCCATCCAGCACATCATGGGTGCTCTGGTTTTATTTGTTGAAGGCAGGAAGGAATGAGTTTGTCCAACTCCACACGCGTATGTGTGAGAAGCAGAAGGATGGGAACTTGCCATAATGCTTGCCAATTGTGTGTTCTCACAACTCCCGGGGTGTCGGTGACCTTCTTAGCACTTTGGTCATGCTGGACTATAACTTAGTGCACTTGTTCCAAAGGCCAGAAAGAGGGCCGAGGGTGGTCCCTTGTCATCAGTCAGCCCAAGGGCAGATTGCTTTCTGAAATTCAAAATATGGGTCACCTCACCGCATGCTTCACTGCCCTACAGTGTTTGATCCACACTCGGAGGACCTTTCCACCCAAATAGGGAACTTCCTTTCACCTGGGCGTGCCTTATTCTCTGCAATCCAGGCGCTAGTCTCCCACATGCCGGGGCAAGTCCTGCCCTTCACCACTTGCTCACTACCTCTGGTTGACATCTTCCTATCTCAAGTTTATTTCCTAAGAGGCCATCTTCCAATTCATCTGTAAGAATGGGTCTGTGGATTTTTGTTACTAAGAAACCCTGTGACAACTTCTAGGAGCCCATAACTCTCACTTTGGGAGCTGATGGGACCTAGCCAAATACATTTGCTCACACGGGTGTATGCTTCCTGTGGCTACTGGAGGCTTAAAACAGCAGAAATGTGTTCCCTTAAAGGCTTACAGACCAGAAGTCTGAAACCAAGGATGTGGGAGAGCCATGCTCTGTCCAAAGGCACTAGAGGCTCACCTGCTCTATGCCTCTTCCTGCTTCTGCTGGCTGCCTGCATCCCTTAGCACTGCTTGCACTGTAGCCACATCACCCCAATCTCTGCCTCCATCTTCACATCACATTCTCCTCTTTGTCTGTCCCCCAAATCCCTCTGCCTCTCTCATAAGGATACATGCGATGGTACTTCACACCCACCTGGATGGTCCTGGATATGTCCCTTCTCTTTAGATCCTTAATCACATCTTTTGCTATATAAAGTAACATAAGATCTGCGATGAGGATGCGGGCATATATTTTGTGGGACCATTAGTTTTCTGCTGATCTCGGGTAGCTGTTACACAGTTGGTATGGTCTCAGGCCTGTGTGGAAGTGATTATTATAGTAGGTGGTTTTCTATTGAAGGTATTACAAGGTACACTGTGTAGTCCAATGTTGTGGATGTATGTAGGGTTGGAGGCCCTTTACCCAGATGCAGGACCTCAAGGAAGAAGCAGCTGGAGGCAGGAGAGTGAGTCTAAGCTTGGCGCATCCTGCACCTGACTCACTGCATACGTAGGGGTAATTCCTTCATCCCTCTGAGTCCCTGTTTCTTCTGCTAACCAGTGGCAACTGTAATATCATTTTGACAGATTGTTACCAGGGCTAAAGTACAGAGTGCCTGGAATGATAAGTCATAGTGTTCATTATGATCACAAAAGCCAAAGGCCAGCCATCTATATGTCTTCATTATTTCTCTTGTGGATTCTGTAAGTCCACCTCTTCACAGCCGAGTTAGAGAACCACAGAAATCTGGATATGGAAGACATGTGCATGTGGCCCAGGGACATCATGACTCCTCCATCACTCTTCATTTTACCTGAAACTTAATGGCCCTCTAAAAGTGACTTCCACTCTTTGGGGAGCCTCAGCCCTGGCTGGGTGCCTTGTATGGCATAGAAATGAGTTTTTAATGAAAGCCTTTGGAAAAGAATAACTATAGCCTGAGTATCTCCTGTGATCGGTGCCTGAGGCAAGTGCTGCAGACCAGAGCTGGGATCCCTAAGGAACAGGGCTACAGGTTGGATTTCCTAAAGGCTTCCCAGCCGAGGTTGGTCTCTTCGTCACCCAGCCCAGGTGTGGGTGAGCAATCCTACCAGTTCTGGCCCTGAGTCTGACAGGCAGCCCTGGACCGGTCTGGCTCTGAAGCTGGGGCTTTTTAAAGCCTGCATCTCATGAGTTGGCTTGATGGGAAAGCACATCCATCCATTCATTCACTCAACAACTATTTCTTGGGCACTTATTTGTACCAGATGTGGTTCTAGGTATTGGCACATGTGTAACTGACGCTAGCTTGGTCTCTGTTTATCCCTCTGAGCCCAATCCTGCACCATCGTACAGGATGCAATTTTTTTTACAGGAGCTTTATGCAAGGATACTAAAAGAGAAGATGCTAAAACTCTGCCTGCATTTCTCATTTAATCTTCATAGGGATAGAAGTTGCTGTTATGTTCCTATTATAGAGGTAGAAAGTCAGGGTTATGATGAGTGGCTTTCTGGGAAACAATGAACCTAAGGTTTGAACCTGGCAGCCTGACCCAGGAGCCTGTGGACAAAACACCATGCTATTTTGTCTGTAATAAAGGTACAGACTGCCTGGTAGCTGGGAGAGGTGAGGACCAGGGCTAATTTGAGCCATGGCCTCACAGAAAGCTTTTGCTATGAGACCAAAAGGTGTACCCTCTCCCTCTCTGTGTACATGAGGTTTTGTTGCTGTTGTTTTGTTTGATTTTTATTTTCTCATTCTGGTTTCTGAGTATGTAATAATAATAATGATGGTCATTATTTGCATGGATTGAGCCATTTTGGACTTAGCACTGTAAGTTAGAAAATTCTAGACTTGGAGGAAAATTAGAAGTATATGAATATATATTATGTGTGCCCACATTATACAGTGTTTTTCACGTTGTGGGTTGCAACCATTGAAGGTCATCTTTATTCATTAAATTTCAGGCTGGCAATTAAAAAATAATACAGAATGAAATAGAAAATAGAATTGATTGCTGTATATGTATAGTGCATTCTGTAAAACCTTACTATGGTTAGAGCAAAAAAAGTACAAAAGCCAAGTCTGGACAATAATAATAGCTGAAAGATATTGGATATAATAATTTTAATATATAAGATGCAGTTATCCATGTGTATAAAATGTAGTTAATAAAATAAAGTTTATTGATGGGCACCTTACTAAATCTACTACATAAACATTTCCCTAAATGGGTTCCACAGAGCCTTAGTTATACAGTCTTCTTGGTCAAATATGTGGGTAACATTCCATACTGTGCCATCTCTTAATGCTTCAAAATGCTCATTAACTTATAAGGCTCCATGAAAGTCTATCATAGGCTCCTCTTACACTTTACCTACAGCATTTCCCAAATGTAATTTACTACAGAAGATATTTTTTAGAAATGATAATGCTTGTTAACTTCTTTTTTAATTAACGTTCCTTGGAATACTATTTGGAAATATAACTCTTTACATGCATATTAGCTGCCTTAATCCTTTTAACAGCTCTGTACTGTAGTATTATTTTCAATTTTCAGATGAAGAAACAGGTTTAAGTTAAATAGTTACTGTGTATTAAGCACTAATTAAATGCCAAGTGTTTTGTCAGCTAGTTGTGCAACAATGCTGTATAACACACTCTCAGGAAACTCAGAGGCTTACAAGAGCAAGTATTTCTTTTGCTTGCTCTTAGGTCTGTGAGTTGGCTCTAATGCAGTCGGCTGAGCTTGGCTTCCAGCTAAGTTGGGTTCAGATCTGAGACTAGTGGCTAGGGCATTGTCCTAAAGCTATGGCAAAAGTATATGAGTCCTCTTAAGGACTCAGTTTGAAACTGGCACGCTGCCAATTCTAACTACATTCCATTGGCCAAGACATATGGTTCAGTCACACATCAATAGGGCAGGAAATAAAGCCACATGGTGAAAGGGATGGCTGTATAATTCTGTGAGGGGAAGAATAATCACACACAAAAAAGATAATCTCCAAGTAGTGCACTGGTCACTTTTTACATCTTATTTAATTCTTATGACAGTTCTGTAAGGTAGGCATAATAATTGTCCCTATTTTACACACGAGTAAACTGAGGTTTAGAAATTTCAAGTCTCCTGATCTGGCAAGAACCTCCAATAAAATCGTGAATGATAGGAACGGAGGCATTGGCTTACTTATCTTTTTTCTGAACTCAGGGAGAAGCAATCACTATTTCACCATAAGTACAGCGGTAGCTGTATGTTTTTGTAGATAGGTGTTATCGAGTTAAGAACATTCCTCTCTAATCTTAGTTTGCAAAAAGTGTTTATCACCAACTCATTGAAAGAGCCAAGTGGCAAGCCATGGTCTGGAAGATAATGATTGTAACCCATTTATGTTGCAAAGGACTAATATCCAGTAGTAAAAAGAATTACTAAACATCAAAAGAAAAACGAAAAGCAAAGCAAAACAAAACCAAAAATGGGACTAGGTAATTCACAGAAAAAGGATACCCAAATGGTGTATGTTACATTTAGTAAATGGTCAGAGTAGCTTCATGCATGGCCAAAAACTACATACAAGCTAACTGTCCATCAATAGAAATGTAGATAAATTATGGTTGTTATATAACAGATTAGAAGTTCTCATTCAGTGCCAACAAATTACTTTGTATTTTTTCTTATAGATTGTATGTGCTCCATTCCACCTAAATGCTGATGGTGATATTCGATGGGTGAGGGGAAAAAAAGCCCTCTAGGTTGTAGGTGCTGTTTGGAGCTGGTAATAAAACACTGAAGTGGTACCAGCCAGTGACCTAAGGAGTGAGGTCTGAGGAGGGAGTTACCATGGCTAAATCATGACACAAGCCTTTCAAAAAAATTGCAAATGCCTCCGATTCACTCCATTTATGGAATAGTGAAGAACTCAGGTTAAGCAGTGCTAACTTCCTCTGGATTCTCAAGGTACTGGTGGTTGCTACTTAAAAAAAATAAGCTATGTATTGATCACTCCCCCACCCACATTCCTGTTGGCTTTATGAGACCAAGAATAGCAGGAAATTCTCAGTGAAAAGTACAGATGGAGTGTTAAATTCCATCAAGTCAGTGTCAGACTCATAGTGACTACATGTACAACAGGCAAAATACTATTGTTAGTACTTCTCTGCTATTCGTAGGGTTTTCAATGGCTGATTGGGTTTGGGGAGTGGGTTGCTGGGCCCTTCTCCCAAGCCTACAGCACCTCGTGTTCCCAGGTGGTCTCCCATCCAAGTACTAACCAGGCCCCGATCTGATTAGCTTCTACTAACCAGGACCCACTCTGATTAGCTTCTGCGATCTGACAGGATCAGCCGCCATAGTGGTATGGCTGCAGGCTTCTGGAATGGCCTCTAAGAATCAATAACAATTAAATAGATTCAGTTCTGATTAATGATTTTCAGATAACTCTTCTAGAAGTCATCCTCATGTCTATATTTGCTTTATGGAGTGCAAGGGCTGAGGAGGAGGGCAGGAACGGGAAGTCCTGGGCATGTTAGTGATGTTCGAGCTGCTCCTTGGTGTCAGCATATGTAGGGCAGTCACGCTGTTCCCAGGATCTTTATTTAGTCTCTGTCCCCCTAGAGCTTCAGAACTCCCATGAAGGAGATATATTATGTGCCTTCAAGTCATTTCCAACTCATAGCAACCCTCATAGGGGTTTTCAATGGTTGTTTCGGGATTGCCTTGGGAGTTGATTGCCACATCCTTCCCCTATATTTGCAGTGCTGGGAATTGAACTGGACCTCAGAGACTGCAGAGCAGTGCTTTACCCACTGAGTTAAATCCCAGCCCTGAGGCAGGTATTGTTAGGTGCTGTGGAGTGGTGTCTGAGGGAGGTGTGTTGTTGTTGTTGTTAGGTGCCATCGAGTCGGTATCCGACTCATAGCGACCCTCATAGGGTTTTCAATGGCTGACTGTTTCGGGATTGCCTTGGGAGTGGATTGCCAGGTCCTTCTCCCATTTTTGCAGTGCTGGGAATTGAACTCGGGACCTCAGAGACTGCAGCACAGTGCTTTACCAACTGAGCTAAATCCCAGCCCGGAGGGAGGTATGGCGGTACCTAATTCTATTCTTTTAGATAGGAATTCCAGGAGGGCTTTGTAGGAAAGAGCAGCTGCTCTTGACAGTCAGACCACCTAGTCTCTAAGAGCCAGAAAGATGGCCCAAAGGAAACTGCAGCCCCGAGAAGGGGCCCCCTGGTTGTCTTGCCTAGAGCCCCACAGTGGAATGCTGTGAGGTCCAGGTTACATGCCATCATTCCTTATAATCTGGACAGGGATCTTTCTAGTAATTATCTGCTGCCTTGAATTCTCCACCGGCTTCTTTTGATGTGGGGAATTTTAATCGTATTGCCAGTTCCAGGACTTGTTCCCAGTGTTGAGTGAGTATCCAGGTTTGGGGACTCCAAATGTGATAGAGAGCCTGAGTGGGAAGCTCCTAGAAACCCAGCAGCCACCTGTTGGCCATGGCAGCTCTGATGTGCCAGGCACCACACCAGGCTCCCAGGCATCTGGAGCAGCATATATTATTTTATTTGTTCTTAGCCCTGATATCCATGATGTAGATCTTATTCCCATTGTCATGGAAAGGAGCTATATGATGTGTTCAGGATCAATCAGCCAAAAAGCAGCAGATCTGGGATTATAATTAAGCCTAGGACTCTAGAGCCAATTTTCTTCACTTACCCTGTGAATAAAAAACTTGAGAAACTTTGTCCCAACATTTTGGGAAACGCTGTCAGGCCTAGGCTAAACTGGGACATTTGTTCACTTGGGAGAAACATCTGGACCCTTATCTTCTGTGGCTGCCATTCCCTGGGGTTAAAGTGTACAGTGTACAGTGGCCAGGCTAACAGGGCCTGGCTGCTTCTGCTTACTTTGGTTCCAGGAGCCTTGGCTTCATCCTGCAGCCCAGCTGAGGTAGCCTATGGGGTAAGATCACAGCCCAGTGCAGCCCTGCTTGCAACTCCCAATGGCTGACGCTTCAGGCCAGCTGGGTGCAGCTTAGGTGCCTGTGATTAGCAGGGCCAGGCATTTGTGAGGCTCCTGACTGCAGCTCACTGAAGGGACTCCAGCAAGATTCTCAGTGTCTTGGGCGAGTGTTGGGCATCTGGGGTGCTGGGCTGGGCCTCTGGAGTGAACAGCCTGGCCCTTTGCAAGGATGTCTCTGTTTTCCCCAGGAAGGGGCTCTGCCCACGGCACTGCGTCCTCCCACCAGGCCTTTGCCCCCTCCACCTTATATAATGGCACATTATACAACAGCGCAAAGCAGGTGGTATTTTTAAAGACAGCAAGTGAGCATTTTTTTGGCCTAAATTTGGGAATGAAACAGATGGATTTTTAAGACTCTGGGCCTTTCCTATGAATAGTAACCGTTGTTCTCTCTGCCTTTAAACACCAGTTTCTAGACCACCTCCAGCAACCAATCAGCACTCTGTTATTTAATTATAACAAAATTCTTAGCTCTGTCTGCTGCTGCTCGGACACGTGGGGGGCACTGGATCAATTTCTGGAGCCAGGCAGACTTGCCAACAACAATTTTCCTTTTCCCAGAGGGCCTTGGAGGCCTGGAGCAGGTTCCAAGTTCCTCCTCTCCCGCCTGCTCCATGTGGCTCCCTGACAGCGACTTGAAAAGGGTTATAGAGAGGCAGATAAATGCCACTCTTGTTGCAGCCTCCCTGACAGCGCGACCCCCATGCCAGTGAGCTCATGCCTGCCTCATTACGGCTGCTGCCAGATTTTTTCCATTAACAGGTAATTGAGTAGAAACTAAAATAAGCGAAGTTTGTTTCATCCCTTGGATTTTCTTGCTGGGGTTTGAAAGAAAAACACTTTAGCATCACTAGTGGCGGAGTGTCCTTGAACATGTATTTATGTTTTCCAAGTGATTTGTTGCTTGGTAGGTGTAATTAGCCCGTTCACTGGGCTTCTCCCTTCTTGTTTTTACGCTTTAAGGCCCAAGGTGTTCAGAGAATAGGAGCTGCTTTTCTGGCCCCCTCTCTGTCCAGCACCCTGTTTAAAGAGTGGATGGGTTAACACATGTTCTCACTCATATGAGGGAGCTGATTCAAAATTGTAAGAAGGAAAAATCTTATTCAAAGGTCGGATCATAATAAAAGGAAGGGGGAAGATAAGAATGATGTCAATATAAATGGTCTAGAAAATGCATGTAATTGTTCTAACAAGATAAAAACAAAGACCACTACAGGAAAAGTTTCTATCTTAAACAGAACTGGAACCCAAGGACATATAGAAAAATACTACTAAGTAAAAAATAGAGAAGACTTAGATGAGAAGGGTGGGAGGGGGGGAAGAAGAAAAAAAAAAGAGTGGATGGGTTAAGGGTGTTCATACCTGATAACTAGTTTCTCTCCCTCCTCTCCCTCTCAAGCTAGCACGTGTGTGTGTGTGTGTGAGCGCACACACACACACACACACACACACACACCTTGGAAAGCTAGCAGGTACAGCCTGATAGCACAACCTCAGCATTCTACCCAGAATGCCCTGCTCTCAGGTCCCACCCTTCTCTGGGCCTTTCTCTTGGCCATGTGCTCCAGATAGATGGCTGAGGGCCAGGGAGGTTTTGCCTCGCCTGGTCTCTTTGCAGTGTTCTTTGTATGGGCCCCAGGGCCAGGTTCTTTCTTATTTTTAGCTTATTCCAGAGGCTGAAGTCTGCATCTTCCTGGACCCTGTTTAAGCTGGTCTGGTGCGGTTTCACTAAGATTTCCTATCACTGCCCAGCTGCAAGGTCTCCTTCAAGCCAGGAGCTTCAGATGGGTGAGTGTGTGGGGTTAGGGACGAGGTGGACATCGAGAGGTCACAAGACGTGGGAGGGTGATGGGGACAGAGTCTCCATACTGAGTTTGCGTTTTACCTGGAGCTCCAGAGATTCATGACTTTGTTTCCTCAGGAGCCCCTTTGGGCTTCTGGTAAGTGCTGATGGCCGTCCCGCACTCTCCAAATATATGTGCTTGACTCCAAACACATGGGTCAGGGCTTTCACAAGCCCCGTGGCCCCCAGGATAAAAACCACCACACCAAGCATGCAGAGCATATGAATCAATGAAATGAGAGCAGCCTTTCCTCAGATTTATTCACCCTTTCACACACCTGACAGCCGTCTTCCCAAGGTAAAGAAGCTTCCAGGAGTTTGCAACTTTCTGATGAACAACCTTAGCGCCTATGGCCACATTCATTTGGCATCCAACCTATGAAAATAATAACTCATATTGGCATGTCCCTTTTAGTTGTGATGTGGGTGTCCTTATAACAAAGACAGGAGCAGGAGATAAGGTCCTTGCGTGCCTGGAGCTAACATAACTGGTGTGTGTGTTAGGGTGGGTAACAAAAAGCAAGTGAGCCGAAGGGCCCTGTGAGATTTCAGCAAGCCCGCATGGAGATAGACATGCTGGGTGGCAGCCTCCAGGGGTCAAGGATGGCCTCTTAGGGAGATGCTATCGCACTTGGGGCCTGAAGATGAAAAGGAGTGCTACTCCTGCTCAGATTCAGTGTCCCCAGGCCATTACCCTCAGTCCCTCACTCACATCACAGCACTACCGGCTCTAAACACATCTGCTGGAGTTTGGGATTGATAGGTCCTGCAAAGCTCCATTTGCTGGGGCCTTGGGCCCCAGGGTAATGGTACTGAGAAGTGGTGGATCTTTAAGAGGGGGGATGTCCCTGTAGGAGATTAGATCATCAAGGTCCCACTCCCAGCAGGGATCAATGCAATTTTGTAGGAGTGGCTTAGGTCTTGTGTAACCAGATGAGTTCTCTCAAGAGGAGGTTGTTGTAAAGTGAGGCTACCCCATGTACTAGGCCCCTTCTACACCTGCCTGGGTTCCTTTCTGCTTCGTCACCATGTTCTAAATGCAGCCAGGGGTCCCTCACCCACTAATGCCATGCTGTTTGGATTTTTCAGCCTCCTGAATCATTAACCCAGATAAATTTCATTTCATTCTACATTATCCAGCATCTATTATTGTTGTTGTTGTTGTTAGGTGCCATTGAGTCGGTATCTGACTCATAGCGACCCTCATAGGGTTTTCAATGGTTGACTGTTTCTGGATTGCCTTGGGAGTGGATTGCCAGGCCCTTCTCCCATTTTTGTGGTGCTTGGAATTGAACGCAGGATCTCAGAGACTGCAGCGCAGTGCTCTACCAACTGAGCTAAATCCCAGCCCAGCATCTATTATAGCAATACAATATGGACTGATACAAAATCTCATTGTATTGTCACAGCCTCCTGAAGCTCTCATAAAGCCCTCATTTTAGAAGTGTGGACAGGGAGGCCTGGAGCAGCTAGCATGGGCCATGGGAATGGGGGAACTGAACTGGAGCTGGGTCTCTCAGATCCCCAACCCTCTGTTCTTCCTTTAAAAAGAATATAGCTTTATTGAAGTATCATATAGATACCAGAAAACTCATGTGTTTTAAATGTACAATTCAATGACTTTTAGGAAATGTACAGAGTTGTGCAACTATCAATTATAATTCAAGATTAGAACATTTTCATCACCTCCAAAAGATCCCTCTGGCTTGATTGCAGTCACTCCTTGTTCCCACGCCCAGCCCCAGGCAACCACTAATCTACTTTCCCTCTCTGTTGATTTGCCTTTTTGGACATTTCATATACATGTGGTCTTTGGGATCTGGCTTCTTTCACTGAGCACAGTTTCTCAGGCTTTCTTCAATTACCATCCACTCTTCCCCCAAGAAGAGAAATTAAATTGAATTTAAATTCTCCCTAAAGACAGAAATTAAATACGAAGGAAGACAGTTTTGTTGGGTTTTTGTTGAACTTTGGAGGGCCACAAACCATGGTAATAGCCAAGGACTTTGTTGTCTCCAAGATACAGTTTTCTCCCCCTTAGGGGCTGTATCATCGAAGTGGAGAATGCTTTTAGGTTCGTCCATGTTGGAGTGTGTATTGGTAGTGTTTTCCATTGAGCTGTCGTGTAGAGCCACATTATGTAGCTCTATGGCTCTGTGTTAATCCTTCCACCAGGTGGAGGGCTGTTTTGACTTCTTGGTTACTAAAGCCCAGTCCCTTAATCACTGTACTGAACTCTGAGGAAGAGCTCTAGAGGATGGAATCATCCTCAGTGCCTCAGTGTCCTCACATACAGACTGGAGGTCATAATCCTTAGGCCACAGGGCTGTCCTGGCAATCATCTGAAATAATATCTGCCTAGTGTATAGCCTGTAGCTGTACCTCTGTGGTGTCCGATCCTGTTAGATCTCAGAGGCCGAGTAGGGTCGGGACTGGTTAGTACTTGGATGGGAGACCATGTGAGAACACAAGGTGCGGTAGGCTTGGGAGAAGGACTTGGCAACCCACTCCCCAAAACAATCAGCCATTGAAAACCCTATGAACAGCAGGGAAGCACTAACAGGAATGTTTCACCTGTTGTATGTAGGGTCGCTATGAGTGGGCCACTGAGTCAACGGCACCTCACAACAACAATATTGTGTAGCTGGCATCAACTCAGTATATATCAGGGCCCTTGCTACCCACCACAACTTGTGCAGGGTAAGTTGCTCTCTTTGAAATTTGCTCCATTGGGTTCCAGCCCCCGTGTCAATCCATGTCTCCCTGGATTATGCAATGTCTGGCATCCTTTGTTTCTCTGGTATGATTCAGGTCAAACCCAATATTGTTTCTTAATAGGAATCATAAGTATTTCTTTTCTCTGGCACTTGTCCTCTGGTCTCAGCAGTTGACACATTTCCAGGGGCGAAGTGAGTTCATCTGCTACTAAAACAACTTGGCCTCCTGCAAGGGGTGAAGGTGTATTTGATGGTGTAGTAAAAAGAGCACTGGGTAGAGAGTGACAAGACTATGCTTGGGACCAAGCTGGGGCTGAGTGGTCTGGGCTGCACCTTAAGGTGGTCTTGAGTGAACTCCTGCTTTCTGTGAGAGGCAGCCTTCTTGCTGTGCTGGCCTCACAAAATTAGCAAGGGCAAATGAGAAATGGATGATGAAAGTGCCTTAGAGACGACAGAGCCCTTCAGAGAAGAAAGACCATGTGTGATGTGCCCCTTGTCATTTGGGCTCTGCCCGATGACACTCTTTTCTCTGGACATGGAGCTGACAGTGTGTGTGACCACCAAGTCTCTGGGTAGCTCCCAGTACCTGCCATATGCCCAGATACCCAGGTTCCAGCTGCTTCCAGTATAATCTGAAAGAAATCAAACAAATCCCGAGCCCAGTGTGTCAGAAGAGGAAGAAAACGCTAGAACTGAGTGGAATGAGCCTCAGCCGGAAGCAAGTAGACACTGGTAGGCTCTGAGAGCCCAGGGAATTCCCAGCTAAGAGGAAGGGACAGCTAGCTTCCTTGCACGTTAGTGTTCATCCCACTCGGGCCTCCCTGTGCTCACCCTCCCTTCTCCTTCCCCGATCATTTTTCCATTTCCACTGACCGGATCTGGGTGGAAGGGAGCCCAAGGGCTTTGTAATCCCTGGGTCAGAAAGGTCAGCTTCTTGGGTACCAGTTGAGATAGAGGTGAAGAGAGGGAGAGAGAACTCCTGAGTCAGACCGCCTGGGTTTGAGTCCCTGCAGTGTGGCTTCCTGGCTGTACAGCCTGGGCCACATGAAGGGGATTCTCTAAGCTGTGGCTTCCTCAGCTAGATGAGACCATGACACTATTTACTTCTGGGAGGCTCAGAAGAGATTAAAGTGATTAGGCTGGAGGTTGACACTAAAGGCCTTTTCCATGAGCATTTGCTATTATTACTATTTCTATGGCTTGGTGTTCTCTGGGGCAGGAGAGAGAAGAACCTTGACCAAGGGCAGCCTTCTAGGAGGAAGCAGACAGTTGCCTATATGGTGGAAGGCAACCTGGCTTAAATTTGCGGATCACTCCCCAAACCTGACATCCCCCACATGATTTGTTCTACTCCTCTACTAAAGGTCAAATGCTCCATGAGTGGGCTCACAGCTTTTGTGTTCTCAATTGAGACCCAGAGACAGAGGCTGTGTGAGAACACAGGTGGGCCCAAAGGGATGTGAGGTCCCCAGTGCCAGAAACTTGTCCCTGCTGGTTCCCATTCCTGAGCCTAGAATGGCCTTCAGGATCAAATATTTGGCCTTGAATTATCCTTATTAGAAATAGGCATGGGGCCAGATTGTTCATAAAGGTCTTGGAGTAAGAAATGGTTTTTTCCCCCGATACAACATCTTTTACAGAGAGAGAGAGAGAGAGAGAGAGAGAGAGAGGAAAAAACAGGATGGATGGATGAATGAATACATGGGTGAATATGAGGTCAAGAAGCTCAGAAGTTTGTTGGAGCTTAGTATTTGCGTGTAGTTTGTCTTGCAACAGCTTGCCATTCTGTCTCTTCTTCCTTTCTCCATGGTGACTTGTTTCAGAGAGAGAGTGGCTTGGTCCAGTAACCAAGGGTGTGGGTCAGTTCATCACTTGACTAGTGAACTGTTGAACATATAACAACTAGCACTGCAGGGGAAAAGGCCCTGGTTTCTGGCATTTGCCAACTACTATAGCATAAATACTCCATGTTGGCCAGTTTCCAGCTATATATGTGACATCATCGTACATGATGTTGGGAAGAGATACTCAGAAGTATCCCATTCTATAATACTTCCACTGTTTAGATGCAATGAACATAGACAGCAGTGAAATAGTTAGGAAGCAAGAAAATCTGAGTATTTATTACCTTGTTGAATTTATTTGATTATAAGTTTATATAAGTAAATTTTTTAAAACTCATTTGTAAGTTTACTGAAAATGTAACCATCAACTATAAGCCAGTATGAGCTGGATCCAGTATACTATTGACCCCAGCAGGAGCCCAGGGAAGGTCTTTGAACCAGCTCTGTAGCTGTCCCTTTGTTGGCCTCTGAAGCATTCCATACCAAGGGCCTCCACCCCACATGTCCAGTCAAGATGGCGTCCCTTTTGCCGCTCCCTAGACTCTAGAGGATGAATGGGAGCCAGAAAATCTACAAATGCATCCTTTGTCATACGTAGCATCCTCCAAGGAAGATGGGCTCATCTTATCCAAGTCTGGACCACTTCATATTAAAGTTTCAAACATACTAATTTTTCAGCCTATTCACTACTTGAGAAAATTCTAGCAACTTTCACAATAGGAAGTTTCATGTGAAAGGAAGAGTGTTCAGAGGTCTAAAGAAATCAGAGTAGAGAATTCCACTTTCCTCCCGGGACACTGAGGAAAAGTGCCATGGGCCAAATCTATTCTCTGATATCCTATCAGGAGAGCAGGGCATTATGGGTAACCACAATGCCTTGCACAACAAGGAGCAAGGTTAGGGCCAAGGCCCCATGCAGGCTAGAGGCTGGCCTTGCTCTGTGTGCTGCATTGGGCCTGACTGTAAGAGGTGGCCTGTGGGGAGCTGTGGCTTTCAGTCGCCTGTCCCCCTGCCCACCCATGACTCCCCTGGGCTTCCTCTTGCTCTGGGAGCCAGTCAGGGCATTATTCTAGAAGAAAAGCATCCAGGCTGAATGCACAGTATCTGCTTTCTGAAGGAGCAGCTCTGCCGCCCCGTGACCGCCTGGCTCCTGGCCCCCCACCATTGTAGAAGGACAAAGATGACACACACAACAATCCCACGACAATCTCCCCTCAGCCCTTTCTTCTTTATTATTGTTATGATTACTTTTCAAACACTCTGGCTCCTTGGGTTCGTTATCGCTAGTAAGGTCTTTGGCCAAAGTGTGTGGGGGCCACCTCTCCCTCCTTGCGCCCCCTAAGCCTCATGGGCCCAGCTTCACTGCTGTCTCTTTGACAAAATACATAAAACTGATAGTGATCGGTTAACATACATGACATCTTTAAACTTTAATCCATTTTCCCTCTCTCGACGCGGCGGGCCAGCCTCTGAGAGATGGCTGTCCATTGTTCCCTGTCAAAGCCTTCTTGAGTGGGTTCCCCACTGGGTCACTTTTGTGTGAGTCAAATCAAGATTATAGGTAGCAGAGAAGAAAAAGCAGAGCAGAGAAGGTTAGCCCCTCATTGCAGACTTTAAGAAAAATCTGCCAGCGGGTGCCAGGCGGAGTGGGTAACACACTTGAAAGATCAAGTCCAAGCTGGGTCGCCGTGTCACCAGAGGAGTTTTTCAGGGAGAAGCACACAAAACACACATTGTCGTGGTCGCACACAGAGACATAAATTTAGGAACATGTTCGCCCTTCGCCTGAACATAGTTAGCTCTGATAATGAGGAACAATGAGCCCGGATGATGGCGAAGGGACAGGATGGAGACCTGCTCGTCCTCTCACCAAAGTGCCTTCTCTCCTCTTCCTCCTCCTCCTCTTGTCTGTCTCCCAGGGCCAGACACCCCTCAGCCACTCCCTGCTGCCCTCTGGCATTCTTGTTTGGGGGAATGGTGGAAAGGCCCTCATCCCACAGGAGGCTGGGAGATTCCGCAGCTTCCCTGGCTCTTCCTAACGGAAGGAGAATTCCTTTTGACTCTGGGGTCCTTTTGGCTGCTTCTCATAGAGGACAAGGTATGGAGCTGCCCATTATTCCTGTGAACATGATAGCAACAAGTCAAGATGGGGCGGCTGGAGAGGCGAAGCTGGGCAAACAGAGGAGCATGGATTCTGGATCAGACTGCCTGCCCGAGTGTCTGCTGGCCTCCTGGTAGTTCACGGACCTTGGCAGACTGCTCCATTTCCACATGCCTCACGCTTTTCTTTCTGTTTGGCGGGGTAGCTAGCATTGGCTATCATCAGCTATTTTAAGTATTAGCCATTCTAACAGATGTATGTTGTTGTTGTTAGGTGCCGTCGAGTCGGTATCCGACTCATAGCGACCCTCATAGGGTTTTCAATGGCTGACTGTTTTTTCGAGATTGCCTTGGGAGTGGATGGCCAGGCCCTTCTCCCATTTTTGCGGTGCTGGGAATTAAACTCGGGTCCTCAGAGACTGCAGCACAGCACTCTACTAACTGAGCCAAATCCCAGCCAATAGATGTATAAGCCTTGGGTTTTAATCTATAGCTTCTTGTTGTTGTTGTTGTTGTTGTTGTTGTTAGTTGCCATCGAGTTGGTGTCTGACTCATAAAAAGGCTGATTGTTTTTTGGGAGTGGGTTGCCGGGTCCTTCTCCCAAGCCTACAGTACCTGGTCTTCCCAGGCTGTCCCCCATCTAACTACTAACCAGGCCCAACACTGCTTAGCTTCTGAGATCTGATGGGATCGAATGCCACAGTGGTACGGATGCAATCTGTCGCTATAGACTATAATTGTGCCTTCATAGCGTTCTTATGCAAGTGAGTTGACACAGTCTATGCAAAGCACTTAGTATGGTGCCTGGTGTACAAGGAGGGTTTGCTGAATGTGAGTGGCTTTATTTGTCATTCTGTCCCAGTTTGACTTTCTTGCACATGATGGATATTATACATTATGCCTCCTGAGGCCCCGGCCCCTGTGTGAAAACATCAGTCTTCTATTGGTCCCAATTGCTGCACGGCTCTGAGAAGAGACCACTCTGTGTCTCTGCTTTAAATCAGGCTCTGTTTTTTGTCTCCCTGGCTCTCTGCAAAGGGACTGAGCAGTGGCTGCTGGCAGCCCGCCAGGCTGGTCCCAGGGAGCGCTGAGGCTGGGCGTGGGTGAGCAGGCCATAGGCCCAAGGCCTCCTACACAGCCTGAGGCCGGGGGTTTTTCTTGGCCTGCTCCCACCCCTGCTGCCGGGCTCCCTGGCCTGCCTGCCCTGCCAACTGCGAGTTCCTAGCCAGAGGCACAGGAGCACTGTACACATGGCTCCCTATTAAACCTGGATAATCAAAAAAAAAAAAAAAAAAAAAAAAAAAAAAAAAAAAAAAAAAAAAAAAAAAAAAAAAAAAAAAAAAAAAAAAAAAAAAAATCACAAGGGTAAACGAGTCTGTCTCTGGGGGACCTGGCCTCGGAGGTCTTGTGGAGGGAAACAAACCATACAAATGCTCCTTTCAAAGCAGGAGTCATTGGCCTAATCACAACAGTCACCAGTGGAGGCCGGGGATGGGAGCGGGGACGTTAATCCCCTCTTCCCGACAGCAGCTCCACAGAGGCGTGGAATGTTCTGGGTAGCCCTGATATTCAACAGCATCCCAGGTCTCCAGGGCCGTGGGCAGTCTGGCAGCAGGCCCAAAGATATGACACGACAGGCTTAAATAATCCAGACGGCAAGCCTAAAGCAATGTGGGGTGGATCCAGAGGCATCAAGAGGCCGGCCACGTGCCCAGACCACGCAAGGGAAGGCAGAAACATAATGAGTGGCAGGCTCAAAGATGCCTACAGAAACCAGGCGGTGAGCTCAAAGAAGTCCAGTGTCAGGAGCAAGGAATACAGGTGATAGCTTCTACGGAGGGTCGCATGCACTGCTTATATGGCTCTTTTGTGAAAACTAGAAGTGGCCCCTCTGGGGAAATGTAGCTGTGTGGGTTCGATGCTCTGATGAGCAGAGCCCATCATGGACAGCCCACGTGGCAGCCCTGGGTTGAAGGCTCTTACCCTGCTGTCTCTTCTCTGGATTTCTGTCCAGGTGCTCCTCACCTGTGGGTTATCCTCGGCACTTCCGCTGCTTAGATCCCTGGGATTGCTGTCAGAGCCCACCATTGCTCTGGGGAAGAAAGGCCCACCAAGAAGAGAGCTTGAGCTCGCTGAGCCATGCCCACGTGAAGGCCAGCTGGGAGGCCTTGCCCTGGGGAGGAAGAGGCTGAGCCTGCAGTCATGTTGGCACAAGGAGGGCTGTCAGCAGGAGATCATGGTCCCTGGCCTCTTCATTTGTCCCAGGAGGAGCTGGAAATCAGGAAGGGCAAGGACCTGGCAAGGGGAATGCAGTCATTTGGTGCCAGGAGGCAGAAGGAGACCAGAGGGACTGCCCTGTGCCATTGGCTGGTGGGGTGGGTGTGGCACCGCCAAGGGCAACTAATCCAAGGGCAAGAGAGGGAATAGCTGGGAAGCAAAATTATAGAAGAAAAACAACTTGAACCTCCCTTGCTTAGCTTCTGGAACCCGAGCTCTCTTTGTTTTCCTCTTGCCTCTCTAGCAGGTCCTGCTTGGTCTCTTGGTGGCCGCCGCCTCCTCTTTTGTAAACCTCCCAATATTGGAATGCGGGGACCTCTGTCCTGAACCATTTCCCTATGCACACACACTCTCTCTCCCTCCAAGTAACCTCATCCAGACCCACCATGTGAAATATCAAAGAACAAAGAGGAAGAAACCTCCTTTATGTCTTTTCATAAGGGCATTAATCCCATCCGTGAGGGCTCTGCTTTCATGGCTATAATCAACTTGTCTGGACACCATCACATTGGGGGCTGGGGTTTTGACATATGAATTTGAGGGGGACACAAACATTCAAGCTATGACATTCTGCCTACACACATTCTGCCTCTAGGTAATCTGATCCAGGTAAATGTTACCTAAAGCAGATGATCCTCACAGCTGCATATCCAACCCTGATCTCCCCTAAAACTTCAATCTTGTGTAGCCAAACATGAAATGATACTTCCTTTATATATCTACTGTTGTTGTTGTCAGGTGCCCTGGAGTTGGGTCTGACTCATAGTGGTCCTCATAGGGTTTTCAATGGCTGATTGCTTTGGGAGTGGGTTGCCACATCCTTCTCCTGATTTTACAGTGCTGGGGATTGAACCTAGGTCCTCAGAGAGTGCAGTGTGGCACTCTACCAACTGAGCTAAACCCCATCTTCTATGGACCTAACAGGCATCTAGAAATTAACAGTGCCTAATAAATCTTGACCTCTGTCTCAAGCCTTCTCCTCCTTCCATTCTCCTTCCCCACTTATGGTAAAGGACATTCCCATCCACCCAGTTTCCTTGATTCCTCTTCCTTTATTACTGCCCCTTATGTCTAAGCCAGGAACACTTTCTACCCTGCTATCTGAACATCAAGTTCAGACAATTTTTCTGTCCACCATGGATTTACCCACTTCTCTACATCATTATTGGGGCCATCCTAGCTTAAGCAAACATCACCTTCTGTTTGGCCTGGCAGAATGGCTTCTTCTCTGGTCTTTCCACTTCTACTCTTGTCCATACCCATCCATTCCATTTCTACATGGTGGTCAGGCTAATCTTCTAAAATCATGAATTGTATCACATCACTTGGGGCCAAAAACCCACCAACAGATTTCCATTCTCTGTGACTAAAATTGTTGTTGTTAAGTGCTGTTGAGTTAAATCTGACTTGTTGTGAATTTATGTACAAGAGAATGAAACACCCTCTGATTCTGTGCAGGCACATGATCTTATTTGTATTTAAGCCCATTGTTGCAGACACTGTGTCAAACCATCTAGTTGAGAGTTTTCCTTTTTTTGTTTGTTTGTTTGTTTTGTTGAATTGCCTCTCTCCCAAACAGATGTCCTTCTGCAGGGATTGGTCCTTCCTGACTACATGTCCAAAATACATAACACACAGTCTAACCATCCTTGCTTCCAAGGAGCACTCTGGTTGCACTTCTTCTAGGACAGATCTTTTGGTTCTTTTGGCAGTCTGTATTATATTCAATAATCATTCCATCACCATAATTCAAGATCATCAATTCTTCTCCTATCTCCCTTATTCAATGTCTAGCTTGCACAACCATATTATGGGACTGAAAATACCATGGCATGAGTCAGGGGCACCTTCATCTTCAATGTGACATCTTTACTTTTCAACACTTTAAAGAGGTCTTTTGCAACAGCTTTTCCCAATGCAATGCATCTTTTGATTTCTTTACTGCTGTTTGCATGGGTGTTGATTGTAGAACCAAGTAAAGCAAAATCTCGGACAACTTCAATCTTCTCTCCGTTTATCATGAAGTTGTGTATTGACACAGTTGTAAGGATTTTTATTTCATTGATGTTGAGGCACAATCCATATTGGAGACTGTGTTCTTTGATCTCTTATCAGTAAATGTTTCAAATCTTCTTCACTTTCAGCAAGCAGAGTTGTGTCATGTGCATAATGCAGGTTGATAGAGCACCCTTCTCATGGTACACAACACTCTACATAATCTGGCTCCTTCCTTCTTCACCAGCCTTATCTCTAATGTTCCTCTTCACCAAATGCAATCCATCACCTTGACCTTCTTTCTTCTGCAGCCTCCCCATCTTAAGACTCTAGCACCAGCTGTTCCTCTCCTGTAATACTCATGTTCCCATCAACACTCAAACAGCTGGCTTCTTTATTTTTTGGCATTTCCCTTCAGTTCTGTCCTTAGGGAAGCCTTCCCCATCTTTCCCTCCAAAATGCCCACTAGCTCAATCTCTATCACATTAGCCATTTTAATTGTTCCCACAGCACTGATTACTCTCTGACCACTTTTCTCATTGGCTGTTATTTCCCATCCTTTCTTGCTAGAATGAAAACTCCCTGAGAACAAAGAACTTGCCTTTCAGGCCTCTGCATGACCAGCACTTGGCAGAGTTCCTGGCCTGTTGAAAGTACTCAGCAAATATTTGATACACAAGTGAATAATTGAATGAAGGAACGAAGGATCTGGACTCATAGGCAGGGGACCTGGCCCTCAGCAACAACAACAATCCCACTCCTGCTGGTGGAACCCTCATGACTCAATTGTCCCCCAAAGGCCACACCTCCCCATATAGTTGCTTTGGGAGTAAAGTGCAATATGAATTTGAGAGGGGACACCATCTTTCAAGCCACTGCAGAGACATAGGATGGAGGATGGGTTGGCTGAGGATGAGTTGGGCTAAGGAGACTCTTGAAAATGCATATACTTATTGAATTTCTTACCACCCTGCTTGGAATGTGAACCAGATAACAGTGGAGGGTGCTATTGGGGCTGTTGTCCCACATCTGGATGTTGTTGTTGTTAGATGCCATCGAGTCGAATCCAACTCATAGTGACCCTATGTACAGCAGATCAAAACACTTCCTTATTCTGTGCTGGGCACATGATCTTATTTATGTTTAAGCCCATTGTTGCAGATACTGTGTCAATTCATCTGGTGGAGAGTTTTCTTCTTTTGTGTTGACCTGCCACTCTCCCAAACATGATCTTTCTCTAGGGATTGACCTTTCCTGACTATATGTCCGAAATATGTAAGATGCAGTCTGGCCGTTCTTGCTTCCAAGGAGCACTCTGGTTGCACTTCTTCTAGGACAGATTTGTTGGTTCTTTTGGCAGTCCATGGTATATTCAATAGATGTCTCCAGCACCACAATTCAAAAGCATCAATTCTTTTTCTGTCTCTCTTGTTCAATGTCCAGCTTTCACAACCATATGATGCCACTGAAAATACCATGGCATGAGTCAGACG